>MU277725.1:6445-27701 GCA_022385805.1 Pilatotrama ljubarskyi | reverse complement strand
CACGCAGGAGCTCCGTAGCTCACAGAGCTCATGCTGGAGCTCGCTCGAGCACGGGCGAGCCCCGGAGCTCGTCCTAGAGCTCACGCTGTTGCCGTTCTGACTCGCCAGGCACGCAGGAGCTCCATAGCTCACAGAGCTCATGCTGGAGCTCGTCCTATGGCCACGGAGTATCATGACAGCTTCGCTGGCGCAATTTTGTTGGTGAGATCGACTAGAGTGCGTACGAGGTTGTCGAGAAGGTCTGATGTTCAGCATATAGTTCACATTGGCTTACAACTAGCTCTGTAGGCATGTCAGCTCATCCGATAAATCTGGAACGTGCGAGGACGTACACGGTCCAATGAGCGCACCACAACGCAACCCTGATCGATGCCCTCGGGTACGTAGAAATACGCTGCAAAGTGCGATAGTAGGTCTTCGGTACGAATCACGGTGGGGCGAGGGTAGAAGTGATTGTAATGAAGTTGTGTGTTGAGGAGGGGGAAGCGACGATAGGGGTCGAGGTCGCAGTGGGCCTGAGTCAAGGGCACATATTCATCAATGACCAAGAATGACTGAACGAGATTGCGAGTCCCTGACGCAGCCCGAGAGTGGAGGAAGATTTGCGAAATCTGACCAGCGCGCACAAGAGTCGGGTGGTCTGAGGCAGGGTCTTGGAAACACACGAAAGAGTTTCGGATATGGTTCGCACGAGTGCCGTACGTGACACGACCTATCTCGAGCTTCGTGAGAGGACGGACATGCGGCGAGACGCGCAAGCGAGCATCGGCGAGATCACTGTTGTAGGTTGTGTACGCATGGTGACCGTAGACGGCATGCAGGAGATTGACGAGAGCAAGATACTGATCGTCGCGCAGGCGAACCTCGCTGGCACTGAGCCCCGCGTATACGTCGTCGAGCGGTCGGCCAGCACTGCCAGCAGCGGGAGGAATTGAGTTGAAGGTGTCGTGTACGCGTGATCCATGTGCTGCGTCCTGATAGGTCTTGCGGAACGATGCCAAAACCTCTTGGAACTCCGCCGAGTCTGGCCAGTTCGTCGAAGAGATCAGCCAGCGCAGCTCCGCACCGGTATAGAATAGGCGCATGAATGTCAGGGGGATCTCGGCTGTTCCGTGGTCAGCAGTACGACTCGTGCAGAGAATGAGGCGCACGTACCGATGTGATTGTTTGAGTTGAGACGTTGAATGATACCGTTGTATCGCTCAAAAGGGAAGCCCCACCACCCACGTACGGGACCAAACAAGAGGAGGCATGCAGTGAGGTGGAGTGAGAGGTGGTGATTGGGGACCAAGTCGTGGTCGAAGAGCTCCCGAAGCGTGGTCAGGTACTGGGTCATATGATAATCGAACAGGCGAGCGCGCTCGGAGTCCATGGAGCGTCGGGAAGCCAAGTCGACAGCAACAACGAGATGGACGAAGTTCTCGAGCACCTTCCGGTCTCCGACAGTTGCAGTGGACGAAGACCAGACCCGTACGAGGGTGATGACCATGCTTATGGAACAGATCGTCCGCCAGTGATCCGCTTTCAGCTTCCCATGCGCAGCGCTACCGAAATTTGCCGGCGGACGTTCTATCCACGATGGGAGATATGTCGTTGACATATCAGACCGCAGAGCCTCGATGAGTTCAGCAGTGAGGACGCGGAACTTAGAGACGTCGTGAGCATTCTTGGCCAGATGGAAGTCGGCCGTCGGCTTCGGCAGGACTGGGGGTATGACCAGGCTATCAACAGAATGAGACCGTGCCTGTATTACTGTCGTCAACGCCATCTCCATGCGACCAAAGATCGATGCGGTGACTGACCCATTCAAGCAGCGCGGCGCCATAGGCTTGCTTGGTTGAACACGAGTCAGGCAGTATACCATTGGCCTGGGCGAGTGCGACCAGGTATCCTTTTCTCGGTCGTGTAACTGCCGACATTGCGCCCTTGGCCAGAGTGCTGTCGGGGAGGACAACTTGCCGCAGGGTGGCTACCAGGTGCTCCAGCCACTCGCCTTGCTCAGCAGGCGTGTGTGCAGTCGCCTTAGTCGTAGTCTTCTCTTTGACGTCCTTGATTCCCCAGACGTCGCGGCAGTGATGGCGTAGTGCTCCGAGGAATAGATTGTGCATGGCGTCGACCACTGCAAATCGTGTGGGGTCCCAGTACGGTAGGCGGAGGAGTTCGGACCAACGCAGGCCGTGCTCATCGAAGATAGCGTCCCGCTCGGCTTCGGTCTTCGCTTCTCGCCAACGAGTTGCGATGTCTAGATGTTCCTGCCATGTGCGTGAGGGCCACGGGCGAGAGAGATTGTTGATATCCGGCTTCTTGAGCAGACAGAACGAACAGAAATGGCGTGACCCGTGACCCGCGAAGCCCGCCGTCTTGCGAAGCGCTGGAAGATCGCAGATGAGAGGAATAACCACTGCGCGGACCAGACGACCATTCGGGTGAAGCGCTGTTCGGCTTAAGCGGACGCCGTAATGCCACAGGACGAGGAGCTCGTCAACGAGGGGACGCAGGAAGTGATTCATTTCATGGAGGGATGGTTCGTTGGGTCCGGGAATGATGCCGAGCAGGCAGATGTACTCCGGAAGGAACCGTACCTCAGGCGGCAAGTTGAGACACACAAGGTATATGGCCCCGATCGATTTCGACTTCCCCGCTTTCTTGTTCCCGCCGGGATTGAACCAGTCGACGAAGAGACCGAAAACGAGATGTATCACATCGTCGGGCTGAACACAATAGAAGGAACCGTCTGGTGCACGGAAGTTCCGGAGAGCTGGTGACTGTAGGATGTCGGTATAGGGTTTCCCGGGTGAGGGGGCCGTGCTGGTCCAAGCGTCCTGAACGATGGTCTCGGCGGTCTGCCGGGAGAGTAGGTTCGCGATCCAGGATATGAGAGCCATATACGGATACGGTCGAAGCGGAACATGAGTGACATGACCTGGCCGTGACCCCGTTGTCGTGGCATGGACGACTTTGCGAGTCAGGATTGAGCCACAGATGGGTTTGTCCGTTTCTTTGAAGGTGCAGCTTGGGGGGTAGGGTCGATCAGGTGAATCAAGGTCTGGCGCGTATGTCTGTGAGCACTTTGGACAGGTTGCGTAACGGATGAAATCCGGCTCGAGGTCAAGGCGAGAGAGGACCGTCCGTATATCACGAGGTACCGAGCCGACCATGGATCGCTGCTCTTCCGTGAGACTCTGCAGCTGCGTCGTCTCACGACGTCTGGTCCGCGACTTCATCTGGAGAGGCAAGACTTGAGGCGACGTGGGAGGGGAGGCGGCATTGTTCGAGGCGATGAAGGCACCCGTAAGGACGACCCGGATGACACCGAGGATGAGATTTGCAGCGTCACTGTTCAGCCCGGAGAGCGCATGGAGGGCACTGACGATGAGCAGTGTGAGCAAGATGCACGGCTGCATTGTACGACGAGACATGAATAGATGATCTACTTGGGAGTCAGCAGTGAACGTGCAGAGTGAAGAAGTCAACCGCACCGGTGTAATGCACCCTCGGCGTACGCGTCTCCGACTCGTGAGGGAATCCATACAGGCCGGTCAGCAGCTTCCGACGTTCCCAGGCGATGTTTCTCTGGGAATCCAACCCGTTAAGTGCGTCCCGAACGCGCTCTAGCAGCTTTCCGCGTCGTCGATCTGCGTCTTTATGGCCAAGGGGGGGAAGCAAGCGCAGAGTATGTTGCTTACTCTCCAGCGAGTGCCGAAGCGCGAGGAACTCCTGGTTGTCCGAACCCTTGTGAGAAGCGCATAGAGCAGGCGGTGCGTCGTCGATAGAGGAGGGTGGTGAGTCGAACACGAGTTGCGGAGTCTTGGGAGCTAAACGCAGTTCATGGCAAATGAGGGATTCAAGGAGTGCAAGTTCCTCCATTCGTCGTTGGACTTCGTCGACCTGGCAATGTGCCCTCAGCAGATGTAGGCGACAGGACGAGGAGATCATATACCTGGTCCTTTGCATCATAAGACGTGTCGGATGCCGGGGAAGGGGGACTGGTGTCGGGTGGCAGTGGCGTTTGGTCGAAGGGCGAGGAAGGGGGGAGATGATCGGCACCTTGAGTAGTGGGCGCGTCCTAGGACATGCGATTAGTACATCACACGAGCAGGGGTTGCAGGGAGAGACATGCCGACGCTGCTGACAGCTGATTGTCGTGCTCCTGCGTTGCGTCCTGCGTTGCGTCCTGCGTTGCGTCCTGCGTTGCGTTCTGGAATGCGGTGTTGCGGAGGCGCGTCGGAAGGCCGTCCACATCGCGACCGTCTGCGAGAGCGGCAGCTACTGCGGTGTAAAAGAGGTGGTCGGCTTCCTCCGCACGCAAGGCATCGTCGGCCTGGTGCTCCTTCCACTTCCTCAGGTCGACCATGCGACCTGCTTCGACGGTTCCATCCTTCTCCCGCGTGATGTGTCTGCATATCGAGCACAGGCAGAGCCTAAGCTTCTTCTTTGCGCCCATCGAGCCACTGGTGAAGCAGAGTGTTGTGTTGTGGAGGGGGTGTTGAGGAGGGGAAGAAGGGCTGGCAGCGCTGTATACATGATGGACATCAAACAAGGTAGAACAAGGGCGGGCATGCCACGGACGTCAAACAAGGTAGCCATGCATTGAACGTGGAGCTACACATCGAGCGCCGCCCAGAAGGGGTACTCGTCAGCGGGATCACCAGGTGGCTTCACGAGGAGGCCCAAAAGACAACACAACCCAAAAGCGAGCCACCCACACGCGCTGGCGTGCGAGATCACACGATAGTGCAGCAGGCAGGTGACACCGGCCATTGAGAGCGAGACGAACGCGTTCCATCCTGTACGCTGTTATCATATGTCAACCGCACAACGTGTCGTATCATACCAACTCCTTACTCACAGAAGCTTGTAGCTGGCCGCGCATGATTGTCACGAGCAATTGAGGAGTACCGACACGCGCCACTGTTCGCCATTGGTGCTCTGCAAAGAATAACGGTAGATGTGGACATCACAACATACCTGGAGGTCGGGCCACGCAATGGCCCGATAGTTCGTTCATACCCTTCCGACTCGCCTCAAGGTCGTCGAGAATCCGACTCATTCGCCGAAGGTGTAGGCAGAGCTCTTGTGTATTGGCGCGAAGGCCGACAAGTTCACGCTCATACTGTTCGATCTTGCTGCGATCCGTAGCTCTCTGGGCCTTCAGGATTGTGACCTCGAGCTGTAAGGTGACGACCTTGGAACGAAGCGCTTCCAGGTGGTCCTTGAGAACGAGCGAGGGGTCCTTCAGCCGAGTATCAGGCTTGCACACTACAGCAGAATGCCGCGATGGCGGCACGCGTACCTCAAACACACTCGACATCCCTATCCCAGTAGCCACTGTGGCACGTCCTGCGTCCTTGACTTCGAACGGAGATGCGGCGATATCGGGAGTTGCAATCCGAGTTGGAGGCTCAGACCATGCAAGGCATTTGGAAGAGCGGGACATCAGGAGTGAGCACGTCGAGAGTGAAGGCAGACGGTGAGAGAGGGATCAGTGTAGGAGCTCATCGAAGGGTACATTGTGCTGGAAGCAGTTAGGTGGCCAAGGAGAAAGGAGGTCTAGGCGCGCAGCAGTGGCACAGCGCGTGTACGAGTCTGAGCTTGAGAGCACGCTATCTCGGAAACAGCCGATCGGCAGCGAAGGTCCAAGCTACAGAATGTGCATATACGTGGAGTCGATATCCGAACATGAGTTGTATATATGGCATAAGAGTAGCAAATCATACGGCATAGAACACATAATACTTCATGGCAACCTGAGAATTGACGGAGTACATAGGAGTTAAAGAGTAAACGAATGGGTAGGGCCGATAACGGCACCAGAAACGCGTCCCCAGACACCCATATGGTCTTTGAACCAGTGGCTGAGCAGCTGTCCGGTAGAGCCGGGGGCGCTGTCCTTCTGAATGAGGGCGATGTAGAAGAGACTGGGGTGGACAACGGCATGCTGGCCGACGCCTCGAGCCCACCCGTTGACAACACGCGCTTCAGACCGACTCGGACCGGATACTGGGACGAGAGTGCGCAACATCAATTCCTCGAGCGACCTCAACCGCATCAAGGTCTGATGCCATCCGCGCAGGTCATTCCAAGGTCGGCGGGCATGATTGCGTCGACGCTGCAGGTTGATCAACACAGTGATCTCTTGCTTACTGCAACACGTACCTGGGGTTGAAATTTCTCGTTGATCTTGAGCTTACGCAGGTTGGGGACCGCATTGACCACGCGGGAGAGTATGTCGTAGTCGGAGGGAAAGCAGTCGACAGTGAGGGTGTGTATGCGCGATGCGACGAGGGTTTGTATCGCAAGATTTGCCATGGAGGTGAGACGGGTGAGGTTAACGGTTGCAGTAGCCAAAGGACCGCGTGCGATCCCGACGAAGCACCGGGAAGGGCATTGCAAGTCCACGAGATGGTGGAGCTCGAGGCCATTGAGGGGGCATATGACGCTGCGTCCGCACGCACGAAGCGCCAAGGAGGTGAGAGAAGAGTGAGCGGTTAGGAAGGAGACCAGGACACGATGGGGAAGATTGGTGAAGAAGACACGGAGATTCGGAAAGTTCAAGCCGTTGAGCAGGGTCACAGGGGAGTCAGAAGGGAGGTCGAGAACCAAGCATTCGATGTTGGGAGTAAGCCGCAGCACATTGCGGACTGCTTGTGCCGGGTATCCTTGGTTCAAGGGCAGTGCGATCCTCAGGTCTTCGACAACTCGGCCAATGTTCCCGTTATAGTGACCGAGGGATATGAAATCCTCCAGTGCACGGCAAGACGTCAGATTGATGTCGCGCCGAATTGGGGCAGCATGCGCACTCTGCGGTGATTTGAAGGTTAGTAGTAGTCAACATGAATGAGCATTTGTCCGAATTTCTGACCATGGTGAGCCGCGCATGTTGTCGGCTGCGAGTCGGAGTAGACGGGATAGGCATCGTACTTGGAGGGCGTGCTCAGAGGATAAGCTGGTAGCTCGCAAGAGCGTGAGCCTGAGGGTGTTCGAGTGCCGTTGTTGCGCCTCCATGCGTCCGAATTTATACGGTACATCCAGTGGCGCAGGCCAGCTTGCAGTGAGTTCGTCTGCGCCTCAGCTTGGACTTGGAGTTTCGAGGAGGACTCGGAGTAAGCGTTATGGCACGCCATCAACCTCGAGCTCGTGCGCGAGCTGTGAACATCAGACAGGCATTGTTTCTGGGTAGGTGCTGTGATTACAAGGTATCAGGTACCAGGGAGACAAGGTCGGAAACAACGCCTTCGACAAGGCCTGAGTACTCAGCTTTCAGGCTTGAAGTTACCCAGACGTGGTCCCGAGAGGGGACATCGCGACTTTGATTAATCAGAATCGGTCCGCTACGCCGGGCGCCTCCACCACCCAGCAACCGGAGCGCTCACGAGCGCTCAGCGCCCTTGTTCGCTCCACCTATGATCCATGACTCGGAACAGGGCTCACTTCTGCAGTGCTACTCTTTGCTCCCTGTTTCCCTGTTATCACCCTATCGATGCCACTGGAATATCAGCAGTATCTGCGCTTAGTGCACCCGGAAGCCCACTCTGATGCCGTCACAACGGTCGCCTTCAGTCGACACGGACAGTTACTGGCTACTGGAGGACTGGATGGGCGTGCCTGCCTGTGGGACGTCGTTTCTGGTAAGCTACTCTATGTGTTCTTGGGGAAGTCACCCGTCCTCTCGTTCGCGTGGCTGGGATCGGATGAGGGTTTGGTGTGCGGGATGGAGGACGGCACCATCGCAACGTTAGCAATTTCCACGGTATGCTGCATATCCCTACGCCGTTTCCCGTAACAGCTCACGGCTCGGGTTCTGCAGAAACTCATACAACTGGAGGGATTCCTGGCGCATAGATTCCCCGTGGAACGTCTCGCCTTCAATGGCACATACCTGGCCTCGGGCGCGCACAAGGAGGTCAAGGTTTGGAAGCGTACGGCCGCTGGTAAGTCTATGACACTTCATCATCGCTCGTCTCCTCCCCAATTCAGATCTCCCCGCAGGTTCTTGGAAACTTGCCGCAGACCTTCGTGCTCCTCGACGAAGTTCATATACTACCGCATGTGAGATCATCGTGTCCAGCTTGCACTGGACTGCGAGCATGTCCTATCCGCTCGTTTTGCTGGTCACGTATTTGAGCCACGGTGTTGCGTAGGTTTCGTGGCCGTAGCAAGTCATTTCGAGACTGATGTAGCCTCTTCGCAGGGCGTTCGAAGGGCATACCTGGTCTCGTATAGGGGGTACTTCCTTGCCCGGTCACATGTGAGCAGTCGAGGGATCACTCGCTACGATCCATACTGAGATACTGCCCAGCGCGGATGCGAGTCTGACGAAAGACGGGCGCATACTGGCCGTCTCGAACATGCTCACCGGCTTCGAGTTGTTCGCAATCAAGGGCTTCGTCGAACTCGAGCCGCTTTTCTCATTTCAGCAGGATGTAAGTAACGGTCCGCCAGTCCCTGTACGTTTCCTGCACGGCGACCATGCCCTCTTGGGTGGGACCTCGAATGGGAAGGTCAATATCTGGGATGTGTATTCGCGGAGGAAACAGTCACTTACCCTTGACGGTATCTCTCTCCCACCATTGCCGTTGCTGACGAGTTGCTCATGATACGGCCTGTACCTTAGGCGAGGTGTCCGTCCTTGCCATCTCAGTAAGCACCTATTGCGACGTGCAGCGATGATCAGCTGTGCGGTTCTAATATCCAATATAGGCACATTATGATGAGCAGCGGGACACGTTCCTCGTTGCTACGGGCCTTTTCAACCGCCGTGCTCCCTCTTCTACTATCCTCTGGAGAACGAGAGAGACTCGTAGGTTGCCGGTATAGCTCCCCGCACTCTCGCTGCTTACGTTGATCGTCTATAGGTAGACCGCGTGTCTCATCCTCGTCCAGAGCGCTGACGGCTTCCTCGGCACAAGCGTTTTTGTCTTGGCGGGCAGTGCGGGCTTGTATTTTGCTGGTGCTGGCTTGTATTCCGCTGGTGCTGGTGCTGGCTGTGGCAATGGGGTGGTCTGCAGTTGGACGATCTGTGCTCGGCTATCTTCCATTCCCCTCTACAGAATACCCCTTGTAATCGAGCGGAGTTGGTCATGTCGACCATGCTGTGGCGTCACGGCGCCGTGCTTTGTTACGATATAACAGGTGATGGGGCACCGAGCTGCCGGCCATTAGCTGGCCACGAGACAGGCTACTACTAGTATGCATTGATGCCGACGCGACTGTCTCCCTCTTACCTCGATCATGGACGTCCTCAACGCGCCACTGGCAGAGTACCTGCCGTCCGTCTGCATTGCCCTGTCAGCTCTCTTATTTCTCTACCTCATATTCTCGCTTTGCCTATCGAAAGCACCACACCCAGCGGAGGCGAACTATGCGTTCTCTGCTTCCACTGTTGTGCGCGCCCGTCCGCCCACAGTGCTTCAGTTTTCTGCTCGTGTGCCGCCCGGTAGCAACGCCGCCCCGATGGTTCTCCGGACTATCAACCCGATGGGTCCTGCAAGATCATTAGGGTAAGTGATAGATTGCTTCTGTTATATGCGTATCGTACCGATGAAGTCACATCTCGAGCAGCATCAAAGAAGAAGACGGACGACCCATGCCGAAGAGTATTCTCACGCGCTCAGTATCAGTCGCACCCGTTCGGAGCGATGAAGCTTCCACGCCTCAGTCGCTGAGTTCTATCATTTCCTCTCCGCCCCCCGAGCTCCTCTCTCGGCGTGCAACGACAACTGCCTGGGATGAAGCGCATTCGACGAGCGAGAGCGATGCAGGTGGAAGTGGAGATGGTCGTAGAAGTGGAAGCGGAGGCGTTCAAATGAGTCGTTCAAGTGCCCCACATCCACGACGTTCCGCTTCGAGGACCACGGCGGCGACTACTATGCGTGTTACTAGGTCTCACTCAAGAAGCTCCATATCTCCGACAGAGAGTAGTCATGCGGTGAGCATCCCGCCTGAGGCTCCTGCGGCTGGCATGGTGCGTCCTCTCATACCATCGACGGAAGCTCGGATAGTCACAGCTCACTCACTATGAATACGTCAGCTCAAGCTGGTCAGGCATAAGAATCCCATCCGAGGGAATGGCAAGCACGACGCCCTGCTCGGGCGGCAGTATACCTGGTGGTTCAAGACCGAATCTCAGCATGAGATTGCAAGCCCTCCCCCTCTGCTTCCAACTTGCGGTCTACGACAAGGGGATGTCTTCTGGCACAGCACCCCTGAACGTAACCAGTTCTGGCTACGAGTGGTTGAGGGAACCAACGACAAAGAGATCTGGCGGCCCATCGAGCTCGGGCATGAGCGCGCAGACGGCCGTATTCTGACGATCACGCCGAAGAAGCAAGCCTTGTCCTGGGTCGGTGGTGACTGGGGATCTAGACGGGCCTCTAGTGGGTGGCTCTTGTCTACTACTGAGATCTTGTTTTTCCTGACGCTCTGCATTGCAGGAGACCGATCGTATACAGTTCCCTCCGTAGTAGCGTTGGAGAGAATGTGACGTGGATATGGGCAGGATACCTGAACGTGCAGGATGTACCTTATTACGAATCAATATACTCTATGATCTCATCTTGCTGCGAGGAGTCTGAAATATTCCTGGACATGAGGGCCGTACTTGGGGTCCGCCGCCCGGGTCTTGAAGCTGCGCCTAGGCGCTCCCATGGTTAAGCGCCCACGAGAGCTCGCGTCGCCACTGAGCGCTTGAGCGCTGAGCTCCCTAGACTCCTTGTTGCTACCTTCACAATTCTTCGTTCGTCGCCACACGCGTACATGTCCTCTGTCAGGGATCCTGGCTCCCCCTTCGATGGGAGCAGATTCGCACTCCGGGAAGATTCAAGGACGTGGTCGGCAGAGCCTACTTGTACGTATATTTCTACTCTCACTCAGCCGGTCATCGACGTTCTCCTAGATTCGCGCAAGGTCACTCGCTTCGCCTCCACCACATCCATCTCCTCCGATAGGGATGAGCAAGACCTATCGCCTGTCTTGCCTGCGAGCAACAGGAGCTGGGCCTCCGTCTTCCTCCCTGCCGCCCTGGCTGTTCTACTCCTTGCCGTCGCCTTCTCTACAATGCGGCAGTCTCAATCCTCTCATAATTCTCCCCTACTGGCCCTGAAGTCGCGCTGGCCTTGGACGATGGATGTCAACGGATCAAAAGATGTCCTGAACCCCGCTATGAAGGCGGCCATAGAAGAGGTAGTCTTATCGACGATGCGTGCGCAGCAAGCCGGCCGTCGCGGGCGACCCGATTACGCTCTCCGCGCCCATGGTGGTCGTGTTGCTCTGAAGCTCACGTCGGGCTCCCGAGGAAGCATCTTGTCGTCAAGGGAGGACGACCCAAGCATTGCCATCGACGATGATGTCCACGCAGGCAAGTGCTGGACGATGAACACCTTACCCTCTCAGTTGGGCATACGCCTTGCTCGCATCCTCCGTCCCACGCACATCTCTGTCGAGCATCTGCCTGGTGAGATCGCAGTTGACATAGAGCGGGCGCCGAAGAACATAACACTATGGGGCGTCTTGGAAGGAACTCGCAACAAGGACATCTTTGCATCTCTCAAGACTGCGGGACTCGTCGACTACGACAGACGCTTTCCGACTATTGCACGGGAACAGCAGTGGGCGCAGCTGGTGTCTTTCGTATACGATATCCACGCCGATAACCCTATCCAAACCTTCCCTGTATCCCGGCCGTTCGTCGATAGTGAGCTGTCCTTCGGAGTTCTAGCGGTGGAGATACTGGGTAATTGGGGCGGGAACTCAACCTGCTTGTACCGAGTGCGGATCCACGGCGATCCTCTATGACGGTAGGTACCGCTTAGTCTCGCAGCATGACACTCTCTGACCGCCTAACTTTGCCCTAGGATGCTTTTCGGCTGATACGGGCCCTGGCTTTGTAGAATTTGTTAAGAACGTGTGACATGGTCCCTGTACCCGACAGTCCGGGCTTCGGACTCTATATCTGGAGTGGGCCTTGAAGTACTTCGACTCAGGTGAGGTCCAAGCCGCTGCTATGCGTGATAGGCACGGTACCGCGAAATAGCGCCCGTGCCACTCGGCCCGCTCCGCTGTCCGTCTTTAACGACCCCCGCGAATACCAAGCGTGCTCCTCTTTTCTCTCCCAAACTGCTTCACGCGCCACACGCGCCATTTCTTTCTGCTCTTCTGCCACAGGCTGGCCGTTTCATTGCTTGCAAGAACAGCGTTCCTTCGGGCAACAACACGCGTGCATCTCGTGCAAGCCACTTCGTAGAATCTCTCGCAGCAATCGCAGGCGACTGCCGCACCGTAGAGTAACCCCAGTATGGCGGAAAATGCCAGAGACACCGTGCGTTTTCTGTTGCGACGAGTCTCAATCACTACTAACACAATGAGGTGTACAGGCTCGCGTGCGCACAGCCCCGACGCCCCGTATCATCGAAGGGCCAGGCTCGCGCTCCCAACCCGCCAAGTCCTCGCCGAGTCATCATCCCATTGGCCGTCAGCCGTCCTTCAGAGTTAACCCACAGCCACCTGACCCTCGACCGGTCCCTGCTATTCGCCGCGAGCCTTCTTTCACCGTTCGGCCACAATCCCCAGTCTGTGCGCAGAGTGTCACTCTCGACGCTCGCCAAGCACGCGTTCGCCAAGAGGAGTTCTCCCAACAGGCCCAAGACACCCGTCCCACCTCGCATAGGCCTCAAGCCGCCCTTTGGGGCAGTACTCTGCAACAAATCTCGGACGAGTACGCGCCTCGATGGAAGGCTCTTCACGAAGAGGAAAGTCATCGTCGAGCAAAATTAGCCGAAGAGGAACGCCTCGAGGCCCTCCGAATTGAGGAGAACCGCCGTCAAGCACGACGCGAAGAGACGCGCCGCCAGGCTCTCCGTGAGATCGAGAAGACCCCGTATCGCGAGACCTCCCGTGTAGAGAAAGTGCAGCAGCACGCTCTTGCGTCGTTCCGGGCCGTCGCCTTCCGAGAGGAAGCGCACCGAGAGGCTATCCAGAAGCGCGCGGCGTACGAGAAGGCCCTTTCCCAGAAGGCCTCACGTTGGCGCACTCTCCAAGATGAGCAGGCGGCATACGAGCAGTCGCTCCGTGCTGAGAAGATGCGACAGGAGGCGCTCCTCGCTGAGGAGACGCGCCTGGAGGCTCTTAGGGCCGAGCTGCACCGTCGTGAGGAGGAGCTGCAAGAGGCACGCCTCGAACAGGAAACCCGCCAGAAGGCTCTGCGCGAACGCACGCGCGAGCAAGCTCTTCAAGATTTAGAGCAGACGTCGGATCGAGAGGCTTCTCGTGAAGCGAAGGCGCATCGACGTGTCCTTGCGATGGATCAAGAGGGAGGCCGCAGCGAGACTATTCGACACGCTCCATACAAGGAATCGCCTCAGCAGTCACTCGTCTACCAGCATCTCAAGGGTTCGTTCGAAGGTGCGCACGAGCAACGCCCTCCCCCGGAGCCCGACCACCAGGAATTGCCGCAGCAGCAACACTTCGAGGAGCAGATGGATGAGCTCCTCATCGAGCAGCACCTTGAAGAAGCGCTAGAAGACACAGCAGAGGCGTCGACTCCCGGCGGGTCCGCACGCGACCATTCTCCTGTCGCCGCTGATCATTCCCTGCCACATACTCCGGCTACTGCAGCACTTGTGCTCTACCACCCGACTTCCGTGCAGCGTCTGCCTTCCTCTGAAGGGAATCCGTGGAGCGATTCTCTCCCCTCCCCCGCGCACGATGCACCTGTTCGTACCCTATCTCCTCCCATTGCGTCTACTCCGCCTACACACTGCTCCTCTCCCGAGCCGGCCTCGATTTTGCCAAGCCTTAGCCACACTCATTCACAGTTGTCTGTCTCTCCGCAACTCCGCGTTCTCTCGCCAAAACGTCCCGCGGAGTTACCCGCTCCTTTGCCGTCGTCCACTCGGTTCACCGCTGTCCCTGATATGCAACCTGATCTGCCCCCACTGTCGCCTCCTTCACCTGCAGCTTCTTCTTCATCCGAGCTGGGCTCGCTACTCCCTTCCTTCGAAGCGTTGGAGCAAGTTGTCTCGTCGCCAACACCACAGAAGCCCACTAGTCGGCCTTCTCCCCCCCCGGAGCAGCCTCATTATCGTGTACCATCACCGACTTTCGACCGTATGACGTCTCCTTCGCCGATCAAGGTACGTGGCGTGCTTCGGATTTCGACAGTCGCTGATAATGTGTCGGTCATTTCTAGACTGATCCCTCGGCACAGTTCATGTCGTTACTGCTGCGACAAGGGGAACAAATGGCGACCCTCATGCAGCAGTTGGTCACTTCAAACCAGGAGCTACGGTACGCACATGAGTCTCCCATAATGATCGCGAGACTGATCAATCGTCAGATCGACTTTGACTGAGCAGTTCTCTGAACTCTCGGGACGGCTCGGTGCCATCGAGACTTCACATCAGAAGTTTGTGAATCGCGCGAATGACAGCCGACGCACATCCGAGAATGAAGGTGACAACGACGATGTCAACGACGGCGATGATGGCGACGCCGCTAGCGGTCCAGCGACGGCGGCAGCTGAGGCTGACGATGAGCTAGAGCCAGAGGAGCTCACTGCCCGATCTCGCAAACGGAAAGCCAAGAAGGCCTCCATGCTTCGCGACCCTCAGCTCAAAGAGGGGTTAGCAGCCTTGCAGGTGAGTGTTCCTGGTCGTAGTTGACCCGACACGATAACTTACTGGGCTCTAGGCCTGTGTTCGGAAGCACTTGTTCACGCTATGCAATGTCGGATCGATGGAAGAGCTGGTCCAGAAAAACCCTCCAATCACCGACGAGGAGATGAACAGTTTTCTGGAGGGCGAGGACGATATGCTGACATGCTCAGTGCAATCCTTTCGGATCGACTTCGAGCGCTCCTGGAAGGACAACGAATTCAATCGCCTTGCGAAGAACGTCTTCGTCCGGAGTCTCATCGAGATGTACAGGGGCGGAACCTACTCCGACCTCAGTATCCCTGAGAAGCTTCTCAACGAGAAGATCGTCGGTCAAGTTCTCGACGTCCACATGGAGTACCGTCGGAGGGGCTACAAGCAACACTTCCAGCCGCTTAGCGAGGCTGACCAGGCGAAGATCAAGAAGCGGAAGGCTATGAACTCCCGGAGGGCTACGGTCGGTCTGCGTAACTCTGATGTGCGGACTTCTTGCTGACGTCCTTCGAGCTCCGTGACAGTCGCGTCTTCGTGATACTGGAGTTCAAGCTGAAAGAGCACAAGCGTCTGTTCAGTCTGCTCCGCCCTATCCATATGAGTGGTGACGAGACCGACGGAGCTGAGAAGACGCATCCGCCCAAGTTCCGCATCGTGGAGGCTCGCTGGCAGAGCTTGGCATTGAAGCTATTCTTGAGGACGCTCGATGCGCTCTATCGAGAATGCTGGGCCAAGCCCGTCGGCGAGCGAGCGACGTCTGGAAACCCCCCACGCATCCGTCTTGAGCACAAGGACGCGCGCGTCGAAGATAGCCTCGCGCCTGTCGGTCTCTGGAGGAATTGTTACGACGAGGAGTGGCTCAAATCGCTGCGGCCGCACGTACGCGCGTCTTTGAACATCATCCAAGAGGATTACAAGTTCACTTTGCCAGCTCCCAGGGTTTCAGCAGCACAACGGTGAGTAGCGATACGATGATCATATATCCTCTATTACTGTACATAAAGCACCTTGTATTTCATAATCGTCCTTGTCGGAGTGAGGCATGCCCATTTCAGAAGAATTCCAGGGGTAGGGGGGTGCGCGAGTGGCTCGTAGAGCTGAGCGCAACGGGCGGCGCAGAGAGTTCGCCTGGAGCGTCGTGACCTCTCATAAGACTCCGTGGCCATAGGACGAGCTCCAGCATGAGCTCTGTGAGCTACGGAGCTCCTGCGTGCCTGGCGAGTCAGAACGGCGTGAGCTCTAGGACGAGCTCCGGGGCTCGCCCGTGCTCGAGCGAGCGCATTCATGAGCTCTGTGAGCTACCCGGAGCTCCTCCGTGCCCACCTTGCGAGCTCGCGTAGTTCGCCTGGGCTCCATAAGCGCGTTTGAGCTTTGTGAGCTGCGGAGCTCGGACAATGAGCTCGGCGAGCTCGGAGCTTGCCGTTGAGTGGCACAGAGCTCGCGTCGAGTGGCACGGAGCTCTTGAGCTCTTACAAGTCACTGCGCGCGCGAGCTCACGCGTGAGCTGCGAACGGCGGGGGTCGAGCATACCAGGTATGAGCTCGTACATGAATTCAACGCGCGCGCCGCGTGCGAGCTCAAGCGCTCACAGTTGGACCACACGATGCTGAGCGCGATGCATCGATGTATCGAGAAACGAATTGGACTGTCGGGCGTACCAGTACAGACGCGTGACATGCAAACTAGCCCGACTGTTTTCGTAGTATGCTCAACGTTGAGCCTCGGAGGAGGATACCTGTCCCGGTTATAGTTCAGGACGGGAGACAGGCTGTGAATACGCTTCAAAGCTCTTTGCCCAGTTCAGGACCGGAATAGTGATGTGACAGGATTCATTGTCCGGGCATGGCTCGGCGAGAATTCCGGACCAAAACTAGGAGTCATATTCCGGACCTGAACGCGACCGGGAAATGTGGAAACATTGTGACCTGTTCCGGCACGGAATATTCTGGGAGTGACCGCCGTGACAGGAGTCCAGTTCCTGGGCTGGTCACGCACCTATTCCGGGGGGTAGCATGGTCCAATGCCCCTCGTGTTTGAATCCGTTCCACCTGAGATCCGCTTCGGCCTCTGCGTTTACCTCATCAGTCACGCCGACTGGTACACGTACATAGTTACCGGACACCTCCACATACTCGGTCCCCTAGCTAGTTTCTATCTGTTCGTCTAGTCCCCATCCCCACTTCGCGCGTCAGACAGTCCTGTGGACAGACGTGCCCGAGAGACCCCAAGGCATCCCCTTGCAGTAAAATCAGTTTTAGAATAGTTTCTACGATAGCACATATATGCCATACCAGTCCCATTTCTCAGATACAGATTTCGATTTTCTCCTTTCCAGTGTGTTCCAGACATTGCTGGACTCTGTGTATGCTGCCAGCAAAATGGTCAGAAGACTGTCATAGGCGCAGCTGTAGTTGACATTGTCCCACTGGAACCCAGTGAGTTGCACATTGCTTGCAGAGTGCACAGCTCGGGGCTTCTTCAGCAGTGGCTCGCTGTCAACATCCTCATCCCTTTTGCGCTTTGCACGCTTGGTGTCCAGAGTGTT
Source organism: Pilatotrama ljubarskyi (assembly GCA_022385805.1). NCBI lineage: Eukaryota > Fungi > Basidiomycota > Agaricomycetes > Polyporales > Polyporaceae > Pilatotrama > Pilatotrama ljubarskyi. Next base: position 10,514 of record MU277725.1, on the reverse strand, counting down.
GTTGAGAGCTGCCAGCATCTGTGTGCCCTTGGCTGGTACATACCCTGCTGCCTTGGTCTGTTCAGCAATATCTGCCTGGCTAGGATGCTCTGGTTTGGTGTCTGCCTTTTTCTTAGACTTCTTAGGCCTCTGGATGACCTGCCACGGACTGTCCTCCTGGACATCAGCAATGGGAAAAGGGTCACTGTTACCCCACACGAGTGCACGGTGCATTGTCTTGGGCAAGAATTGCTCGCCCTTCCATTTCCTGAAGGAGTGTATGAGCTCATTTCTGGTGATGCCTGTCACTTTTGGTGAGATCTTGCCGAGATACCGCAACTTGGTGATCTCATCCAGCAGCTCCAGCTCTCTGAACTCCTGCCGCAAGCTCCCAGAAATCCCCCCGGTGAGCTTGCTGGCATCAAAGGGCTGCACGATGATGGTCCCCTCATACGTTGATCCTCGAGACAGGCAGGTATATATCGACTGATGTGAGCGACAGTTCTGCAGGTCACACACATTGTTGGGCCGTGTCCTCCCCTGAGACCCAAAGTCTGTCATCGCAAAGTTGGGGACCACTGACACCTGAGATCTGGATATAGTCAGGGTTCTGCCGTTGGGCATCTTGCACTGGACCTTCCGAGCCTGCTGGCTGATTGGCACCACATTCTCTGGCAGACCCTCGAGCTGAACGGTGGTGGGCGCAGCAGTCAGCTTGACGAAAAGAGTCTCCAGAGTCTCCTTGTCCTCATCAATTGGCTTTGCCTTCCATCCCACTACCACACCCTCAGCTCCGTTTGTGACACAGCATTCAGTGGCTTCGTTGACCTTGATCATGACCGGCATGCCTATACAGAGCGGCAGCTTGCCTGGAAGGTGATTGGTCAGAGTGGGTGACAGGTCCCACAGACAGTTCTGGAGCTCTTCACTGAGGATATTGGTAGACCGTCTTGGGTTCACTGTGTTTCTGCGCTGCTTCTTAGTGCCCTCCTCATCGTTGTCTGCCGACAGCCTGTCTACAGAGTAGAACGTGGTCAAGCTCTTGCCGTTCTCCTGAGCAAACCTCTGGCACCCGAGCTCGTTGATCTTGTCTCTGTGAGAGTTCCATGCTGTGATCACAGAGACATTCCTGAACCTCGGCTGGTTGAGCTTTGGTTTGCCTGAACCTCTGCCTGCAACGCGCGACTGCAAGAGCTTGATGTCGTCTGGGGTGCACGCCTTGTATCTGAGATTTTCTATAGCAGTCCTGAGCTTGGCATCCTCTGGACCCTGTGAGCGCTGCCTCATGTTCTCTCTGAGAATGACTACAGTGGTGAACTGGTGCCAGACTGCCTTGCCAATGGATGCCTCCTGCTGGGCATGAGCCTGGGTGCGATGTATCACTCTGCCAACCTTGTGAGAGTAGAGGGCATGGCCGCTCATAGCCGGTGGTAGCTGTGCAAAGTCCCCTGCAAATATCATATTGATACCTCCAAACGGCTTGCCTTCATTCCTCAGAGCTGCACACATCTTTGAACATATGGTGTACACGCTATGACAGTCGACCATGCTGATTTCATCGATGAAGACGTACTCCACATTCTGGAGGCGCGCTTTGACCTGCATCAGGCTCGCAACAGGATCAGAGGAGTTCTTTTGCCTCAGTCCAAGCATGCTGTGGTAGGTAGAACCTCCAATGAGGGCAGCAGCAGATCCTGTGGGTGCCATGCACATGAACCGGTAGCTCTCCTGTCTCTCAGCAAAAAAATGTGTGAGGGCCTTGATCACCTGAGACTTGCCAGTGCCAGCCATGCCACCGAGGTACATCTTCAGGTGTTCTCCGCTCTCTTGCACTGCGTGGTTGGCTACTATGCGGAAGGCACGCTCCTGTGCTTCATTCAGACTGAACTTCTTGGCTGTCGCATCGATGAGCGCCTGTGCCTGCTTGTCCTTGGCCTTGAAGCCCTTGGTCATGTACGACTTGTCGATGACCTTGACCTCGTTGACCTCTGTGTTTTTGGGCAGGCCAGTTTTTGGATCTACAGGTTTTTTGAGATCAGCCTGAGCATCACGTGCATCAAGGATCTCCTGCTTCTTGCTTGCCAGCACATTCTTCCAGTCAGCAGCGCTCATGTCCTCCTTGCTCCAGAACTGGGGAGGGATGTCTGCCTTGGTCTTGTCTTCCATAGGATCCAGCCAGCCTGATGCTCTGATGATCTGCTCTGCCTGGAGCATCTGCGTGCGCCTGTTGACTTCTGCATTGCTGAGCTTGGTCCAGTCATTTGCTTGAAGTATCATGTCTTCCAGCTCGTCAATGCTCACCTCGCCATCATTGGTGTAGAACTGGGTGTCCATGTCATCAAGTGTCCTGTCATCCATGTTGAATGGGGCTGAGCCAGCCTTGAGACCCCTCTTGCGTGCCGCAGCAAAGTCGTCTCTGGCATCATTGCACTCGTACCGGATGTGGAAGTATTTCATGATGTCTTGTTGCCTTGGCGTGAACTGGTATTCTCTGAAAATATCATCCCACAACATGTCTGCATGAGAACGGAGGTCTTTGCCTGAGCGCCAGGGCTTGAACAGGGTCAGCATGGTCAAGCAGTACTGTTCACGGTTGCCAGTGTCCTGCCTTGGCATAGATCCACCGATGAAGTTAGGCACATAGGCCTCAGACTCATCCACAAGTTTGACATGGCGGCTCTGGTACTGAGGATGATTTGGGTGGAAGTGCAGGTGGATCTTCTTTTTCTTCCCAGAAGAGGGCTCAGTGGCAGTAAGAAGTTGTGTCTCATCCTTGAGCTTATTATTGGACTCTGTGGTGAGCAGGAGCTCATCCTCAGACTCCTCTTCCTCTTCTGCCAGAGGCAAGCCAGCACCAGCCAACTCTGTGCTCTCTCCTGGCTCATCAACATCATAGTTGTCCTCAAACTCAGAGTCTGCCTCCAGTTGCACAGGTTCCTCAACCGCAGGGCCTTTGTGCCGCGTACTTCTGCGCTCCTTGTCATGCAGTCTGATCCAGTCATAGAGTGACATGGACTCGAGCTCCACGGGTCTCCACATGTAGTCTTGGACTGGGGACAGTGCGACCACACGCTTTGACTTTCCATCCCTTACCAAGCCAAGCATCACTTTTGATGGTCCCTCCTCTTCAATGTTCACCGAGTCTTCCCACGCACGCATCACCTCGTATACATAACCCTTCCAGAAGCATGTGCGGAACCGGTGGCTCTTGTAGTGGTCTGGGTGTCTGAGCAAATACATGGCTGCCATGGGCCCCCCAATCTCTGAGCAGGCAGTGAGAGAATTGACAATCTTGGTGATCAGAGACCTTGCCTTCTCCTTGTTGGTTTTGTGACTGCCAAGAAGCTCTGTGTTGTGCTCAAAAACCTGCTGGATGGACTGGAGCATCACATGGGTCTTCAGGGGAGTCTTGGTGATGTAGTCAGCAACATACGCTACCACAGACTTGATCGCAGTGCCTGAGAGCAAGCTGGTTACATCAGTGTTGGAGCGCATGAGGTAGGTGAGCGCTGGCGTGACTGTATTGATCCACGTTTCACCCTTCTTCATGATGAGCACACCAGTCTCTGGATCAACCACAGTTTCGGCATGAGTCTCCCAGGAGAAGCGTGCCTTGCATACGCCATTCTGGTCTGTACAGCCACGGTTGTCAAAAGAGCCATGGAAACATCTGTGGATACAGTTGGGGGTTGTGATACAAGGACTCTGGTTCTGCTGCTTGCCCTATGCCAAGCACCTTTCCTCCAGACTTGAAGTGCTCGACTGCACGTGCAGTGATCTCATGAGGTCTGACCTTGCCCATATGTTCTAGGCTTGCCCCAGTCAATCCGTGAACTACGAAAGGACACGCGCCATCCTCAGCACACTCATCCTCCTCGACATTGTTCACAGCAGTGGCCTCGGGATCCTTTGTTTGACTCCATGCTTTGAGTGTAGTTGACTATGACAGGCGGCTCGTCTTCAGGGTATGACACCAGATATTCTTGAGAGATCTCGAGGTCTGCATAGTCTACATGATTAAGCTTGAGCCACTCTAATGCATCAGCTACCTTGTTGCGGCGGACAAGCATAGGTGTCCTTCGGTACTCCT
>MU277724.1:175136-223904 GCA_022385805.1 Pilatotrama ljubarskyi | reverse complement strand
GAGCACTCGGTCCCACCTCCGAACCGGCTCGGGAGGGTATCAAGAGGCCGTCCCGAGACTAGCGCCCTCGAGATGCATTTTAGGAATCTCCGACATAGGGATAGTAATGCACATCCTGCCTCTGCTCGCGCATCATGCATCATCATCATCAAACCGCGCCCGATCCAATGACACCATGCCGAGCAAATGACTATCCCTCCCTTAGTAGTACCTGCGGTAGCAGAACGCGAGGCAAGGAAGCACCAGCAGGCTGCGAACTACTGTATACTGGACACAGGAATAGTAGGCCCTAGGGTAACCCCAGAACGAACTTCGCAAATGGCATATCGAGTTCGGCCAGGGGTAGTACAGAGTATTGGGCCTAACGCCGTCGACGTGGGGCGCGTTGCAGGCGCTGTCGCAGTCTTTGAACAAAGGCCTGCACAACGTCGTCAGCGTCGGACTTCTGATTCATGAGGAGGCTCTTACGACAATTGCCTGTAGGATTTTCTGGTGAGGTTTTCGGGGAAGGACGTCCCCGTGCTCGTCGTAGGCTGGGGCATCGTCCAGGAGGCCTTCTTGTAGCAAGTCTTCCTCCGTCGTCATCGGCTGCATGACGCACAGTCAGAGGAGGATGATACCACGCAATGATGTCTGGGTCTGCGCTCGTCGCGACGACTAACCGGGAGCATGGACACATATTCCTGACCATTACGCACTTCGAGAAAGGATTGCCGGTATGGGTATGAAGCCACGGTCGTCGAGCTGGAGGTGCTGTACCGCTTTGACAGTAGCATGGCAGGACGTCGCTGGAAGCCTCCGTCGTCGATGCCATCGACTTGGGTATGGAAGCTGAGATCCCGTCAACTTGCTTGCACATGGTCACGTCTGCGCATACGTCGAGCGTTCGCTCACCGTTACACCAGCCCTGCTACAGGAGCAGTCCAGCGGGCTCGGACTGGTCGCGGGCTGGAGGGACTTGGAGCACCCAAGCCTTTCCAGCGGAGGCTGTCACGATAGTCTCGTGCCACGCCGAACAGCCCGGGTTTATAGGGGACAGAGCACGCCGCCGGCCGCCTCAAGTCGTCCTATCCGGTGAGTTGTGCAGCTCTATATTGACGATCGTGCCCGTACCGACCTCCCATGCCGCAACTTTCGCAGCCTTCCTGACCCCGGGCTTCCGTCCTTCGTGCACGGCCACCGGCGTGGACGCGCAGGGTTGTGCGGAGCCCCGGCTCTGCACTCGGCGCGGCGGAAATAACGTGCGTATGGACAGTGCGATACTAGACTTCGAGGCCGTCCGGCAAATCAGAGGTTCGTGTCACGACCTCGGCAGCGACCTCGACAACTCCTCAGCGAGGGAATGCGGTGCGCGCACCAGTGGCGTCAATCACTATCAGGCGGACCTGCAGAATTCGCCCTCACAGATCAGGGGAATGCGCCTCTCATCAGTCCTCATGCGCCTGCGTACAAAGAGCGCCGCCGCGAGGTATCAAGAGGCTATAATTGTGCACCGCATGCCCGGAGAGCACTCGCCTTTCGCGGTTTGGGCGTCCTGCGGAAGTCGCGACTGTAGTCAGGGTGCGCGATTTCATCACGCAGGAAGGCGGCCCCCTGAACTCAGACGATTCAAAGACCTCCTAAATGAACGCGACCGGAGCGGTCCACAAGTCGTCCGCGAGACAGAAGAGAACTCACGCAGGTAGTGAGTATTCCCTCTAGGTACAGTAGGGTCAGGAACGGAGCCTGGAATCCGGCCTCGCACGCAATGACGCCCCGCAGATCATGACCTAGAAGAGAAGTAGATTGAGAACTCATCGAGAGAAGGTATGGGCGGCGTTCATCTTACGCAGCAAACGGTCCACCATCAATATCAATCAGAAATCTCGACCACTTCATTATGGAGAGGTCTTGCGCGCTGTCCTCGGCCTCTTGCCGAATCGGGTGGCTGTGAGAGCGGTGGCAGGTCAGGAAGGGGCCTCGACTTGGGAGGCATACGTTCTGCGTGCCCGTTCGCCGTGCTTGATGCCGTCCGACGTCCTCCAGTAATGTCTCTGCGACCCGCCGGTGGTAAAGCGGACGAGACTCTTTCTCCGTTAGGCCTGTCCTGAATGGAAGAATGGGCACGGTCAACAGCATGATTCTGGCTCGCGGAACGTGGTTCCCTTGGCATCTGAGACAGCCCGTGCATCGAGGGTTCTCGGACGCCATCCCTATGTCGTCCAGCAGATCCCTTAGATGAGCACATGGAAGCGTGTTGCTGACATGAGAACAAACCTTGAAGGCCCGGCGGCTGGCAGCGCTCTGAATGCCATCGGATTCCCGTCGTGATCTTCGACGACAGGTTCCGTTGCAGTGGAAGTCTGTGCGTGGGAGAGGAAATGCAAGCCGTTACGTCCTTGTACTTTGGAGCCAGTGGGAGGAGGACGAGTCTTGGCCGTAGGGCGAATCGTTCTTGCGATGGGTTGAGCGTTGGACGTGGACGCTTTAGACCGCGAGACGGGTTTTGGCTTGGCAGGATCGCGTCGTGCCCATGGAAGGTTGTCTCCGGACTCAGACTCCTCCTCACAGCTGCTGATAGCATCGAGGTCAAAATGCTCCCGTTCATCATCGCTAGAAGCGTGCGATGCTGCGGTGGAATTCGACGCAGGCTTGCGAGTGGACGCCGACCAGCCTCGCTTTGTGGGCCGTTTCTTCGTGCGCGGCTGTGCCGCAGGTTCTGCCGGCTTGGGCCTTGACGCCCCCTCTAGCTCCTCTCCGTCCTCCGCTTCGCCGAACAGATGGCCGTGACCGTCATCTTCATGATCGTCCAGCTCTTCTGGCTCATTCTCTGGTATGGCGCCACCCTGGCGGCGACGGTAGCATCCTCGGATAATGTCACCCCATAGGATATACGACTGACACTCTGTGCATGTTCCTCCGCGGGGTAAGATGTCGGAGGTGGAGGCGGACGGTTCGCTGGACAGGAAGTGCCTCGATAGGCAGGCCAGATGTGAAACTGCTGTGCATTTGGTCGTTGGGCACAAGGCTGTGGCAAGTGGATCCTGAGGCGCCTAGGAATCAGATGAAGAAGGGTAGCGAACAGATGTCCCGCTTACAGCATCATGGGGGATATCCTCGTGGCAGATCGAACACCGGAGGCGGCTTCCAGGTGTGAACGTGGCGGCAGCCTTCTGCAGATGTTCCGTCGTGAATTGGGCTGTCGTTATGGGCCGTCTGTCCACGATAATTATCATGAAGAACTGGAAAGAGTCAACACATACTGTCGAGCACGTCGATCGGTCCTGTACGACCAGAACCGGTCTTCCCCGATTTACCATCCACGCCTTCAAATTCGGTTGTGACCTGCAAGCCCGGTGGCAAGGGAGGCATGGAAGGATCCTTTGTAGCATTGTTCCAGATCTTGGCGGCTTCCTCGGTGAACAGCTTGACGCTGAGAGGCCATGTATTGTACGGATGGGATGACACCATACTCCGCGCCACCCTGCGCAGCGGCATTAACAAGGCTTTCCGGCGGGTCGTGAAAGGTACACACTTCACGTTGGTATTCAGATACTTGAATTTACCGCTGCTGATGAACATCGCCTTGCCGTCGTCCCCACGCAGATGCCGCGAGAGATGTGGGTGCTGCCATGCCCATTCGAACTGGAGCGCAGCCAGTTTGGAGGGAAAGCCGTGGACGATCATCTGCATCACCCATGGTCGACTGTGCTTGGTCTTCCATGCACCTTGGGATATCTCGCCATTGTGTTGTCTGTGAGGCCGAGGGTCAAACGATCAGGATTAGCGTGTCGCTCGCTGGTGTGCCACCTACCGTATGCGGCGAGGGGGGCTCGGCGTGCTACCTACGTATGTCCTTCGACAGTTCAGCATTCTCGAGGTTTAAGCAAGGGCTAAGAGATTCACGAACGCGGTTGCTTTGGGCGTACGGATGCTTTTGAGCAGGTAGCAGGCATAGAAGGCTGGGAACGAGTGGTCGGCCAGCGAGGATCTGGTCGCGCGCGGCATTGATTGGCAGCGGCTGTCTTGGTCGTTGGCTGGCGAAGTGCATGAGGCCATGTATAGACGGGTCGATTGGTTATATAGCTCGTACTATCTAAGGAAGCTAGTAGTCTTCGGTCGGGATGGAACTTACGAGTATAGTACTAGTCGAGTAATATCGATGACAATGCAGCTTATGATCGTGCCATGCAGAACCAGACCCAGTGACAGCTTACCTATGATGAGTGAGGTTACAGGAATTCCGCTCAGACAAGTGCGAGTAAGCCCAAGTCCGAGGCGTGACCAACGCGTTACGTAACGCGCTGGTCACAGTACGCGTGTCTGGGCTGGACGTTATGGCGTGTTCTAACACGCAACGGTCATTACCTCTACGTATAGCTTCTCCTCTGACTTTGACTTGGGACCTCTCTTCTCAATACTTGCCCTGTAACACCTGGTTGACGCATACAATCAGTCATGGACGATGTGGACGACACGATCTCCGTTGAGGAGGAAGAGTCCGGCGACGAGCCATACGTCGACCGCCGTGCCATCCTCGAAGGCCCCATCCAGAGCGTTGTCGACGCGCTCGGTGGATATGAAGGAAAGACATACCGCCTCGGCGACGAGTGTTACGGCTGTCTCAAGGACCTGAAGAAATTCTGGCGCAAGGACGACACCGACGACGACCGCACCGTCGCACGCATATTCTGGTCGACACGAGTATTGCCCAACGACCTCGTCCCTATTCTACTGGAGACGGCGGGGAAGGGACTGGTGGAGGACAAACGCGCGATAGCGTGCGCGGACCTCATGACGGCCATGACCTGGCCCATTGACCTTGCGGAGGAGCTGAAGGAGCTCGACGACGAGCTCGATCGCGGTACGGACTACACCCAACTCCTGCTCGCGCACTTGCACTACAAGGCGGCGCTGCTGCGCCCGGGAGTGCTTCAAGCGCTGCTCGCCATCACTCTGCCTTGCCTTGCGCGCGACGCGAAAGAACGGACGGAACGCGACATGCAGATCGTCAACGTGGTGCTGCACCTCATCCGTAACCTCGCATTCATCAAGGACCCACCCCCGAACATGTACGGCAGCGCTGACCAGGCCGAGTTCTCGACCCTCCAGAGCAGACTGGTGAAAGGCCTATCAGAGTCGCACTTTATCGACCTGCTGCTCACGATCGCCTCGAACGCGTCGGACCCGATGTTCAACCAGTGGAACACCGTGGTCCTCGAGATCTTCTACCTGCTCTTCCGCGGTGTGAAGCCCGCCTCTCTCGCCAGCGATCAGGCAAAGGTGAGCACTCGTGCTATATGCGCATCTCAGTAAACGCTTCACGCGACGCGCGTAGCAATCTACGAAAGCGCTGCAAAGCCTCCTCGCCATAGAAGACCAGCGCAAGCGAGAGATCGCGCGCAAGACCACCTCGCGGCACTCCCGCTTCGGCACTACGATCTCCGTCATGCTGAACCCGAAGAAAGCGAAGGCGGGCGACGACGTGCCTCAAGAAGCGGAGGCGGGCCCATCGCGCGCGTATGTCCTGCACAAGCAGCAGGCGCTGAATAAGGACTCGGGCAGCGCGTTGGACATGGTCGCGGCGAAGAAGCACCGTGCAGGCCGGGGGAAGAAGGTCGACGAGCTCGGACGCGACGAGAATTTCTCGCTCGACGCGCGGCTCGTCCTGCAAAACCTCGCGCGCGCTTTCATTGAGAGCTGCTTCAACCGTGAGCTTGCGATCGCTCTTGCCTGATGTGCCTCATGACCTAAGTATATGCGCTCTTCTATAGCGCTGCTGGCGTCGCTGCTGAAGGATATCAAAGCGGAACGCCCGAAGATCACCGAGAAGGACCACCTCCGACTGCTGTTCGTGGCGAAGTGGTTCCTCGAGTTCTTCCTGTGCGAGCGCGCGCGCCAGCCCGAGGGCTCGCGATGGAAGTTCGGACTCGTCGCAGAGGTCATCGACCGCGGCTGGATCGTGTGGGTGCTCCGCCGGATGCGCGAGGCCCAAGAGGAGAAGGTACGTTCACGATCATCCTATGGATTTTCCATGCGAGAAATGACGCTTTGCTTTCTCAGCCGACGCTGTGGACGGAGCTCCAGGCCGGGATCGAGTGTCTGACGCAGTTCGTGCTCACCCTGGACACAATGGCGTCCTCACCGCCCTCGTCCGTGGACAAGCCCACCTATGATGGTGCAGGTCCCGACCCGTTCGCGAACGCGGACAAAAGCGCCGAGGACGAGCAGGAGGAGGACGTCGCGGAGGCCGCGCGACTGCTCCAGCAGCAGATCGTGTACAACGGAGAGGTGCTCGACCTCGCGTTCGAGAGCATGCGGACGTATAAGGAAGGTAGACAGAGCTTGGCGTACCTCGATGCGAGCGTGCACCTCGCGTACGCGCTGTTGCGAATGCTGGAGAGGTGGAGTAAGCGCCAAGGCAAAGGGGAGATGTATGTCAGGAAGAAAGCGAAGCCGAAGAAGAAGAGGGGCGCGGGTGCGTGTTCTCGCTCGTGTTGTGTAGTATCTCGCTCACCTTCTCGATCGTGCGTACAGGGAAGACGACAGAGGAAGGCGAGGGCGTGCCCGACGTCGAGGAGGAGGAGCCACAGCAAGAGGAGGAAGAGGAGGTCGTGAACGAGACCATGTTCACCTTCGACCAGTTCGAGCAGGTACGTCACACCCGTTTTGCGCCTCGATCCACCATTCTTGCTGAACAAGCCGTGTAGCGCTTTGTGCACTCAGACGTGACGCACACGCTCCTCGTCTACCTTGCGCGGTACAAGGAGTTCACCACGTCCGAGCAGATGAAACGTGTGGTAGGCCTCATGCACCGGCAAGCCGTCAGGCAGAAGGCGGAAGGTCTCTACTTCATGGTGCGCACATCTAAGGCCCGAAGAGAGGAAGAGCGACAGAGATTCATAAAGCTCTTGCATGCGCGCAGGTGTCGACGCTGTACCTCTTCAAGCAGATCATGGCGGAGGAGCGATCGTTACCGAAAGAACAGCCGTACAAAGACCTCGTCGCGCTCATCAACTATATCCTGCGCAAGTTCTTCAAGGCCGTCGCGGAGGACTCCTTCCTGGTCGTCGAGGTGTGTACCTTCTCCGGGCTCCAGCGTTATCAACCGTGACTCGGACGCACTGTCTCACACTTGCTTTGACCACTCACAGGCATTCTTCCCGAAGAACCGCAAGGCTTGGAAACAGTTCTCCAGCGCCGAGCTGGACGCGGCCGCCAGACCACGATCAGAGAAACTACCATTCGACAGCCGCTTCCCGCAGGACGTCCAGGTCAAGAAGGGCTACTCGTGGAGCGAGCAGCTCGGCATCGCCGTCGGTGTGCTCGTAGAGAAAGGCCAGCGGAACCTCGTCGAGTGGACCAAGCAGGTCCGTCATACACGATGTTCGCTTCGATGCGCTCGGAGACTGATTTAAAGGGGTGTAGATATTGTCTCTGGCGATCGCGCATCGAAAGAAGACGATCGAGGATGTGGACGGCGCGCCTTCGAAGACCATCGATTTGACGGGCGGGGATAGCGATGCCGAGTCGGACGTGGATGCTCTCCTGAGCAGAGGACAGCCTTCGGCCGAGGCCATCGCCAAGATCAACGACTATCGTGAGTTGCGATCCTGCGTGCGCTGCTAGGCTATGCATTGACCAGGTCCTTCTCCAGTGATCCCCTATGTGAGCGACGAAGAAGCAGAGGCAGCCAACAAGAACCCGAACTTGAAGCTGCTCTTCCGTCTGTGCAACTTCAAGGTCCTCGACGAAGGTATGCCGTCCTCACCTCGTCCACCATCCTTTGCCTGACACCTGAGCAGACGCCGATGAGCTCGAGTGGTACATCCCCTCGGTCATCCTGCCCGCGGAGATGCAGCGCACTCTGAAGGTGATCAACGGATTCCTCGAGACGCCGCTGGACCTGCAGGGCAAATCCCCGTCGGAACTCATCAAGAAGAAGCCGCGGCGGAGAATGCGGCGGCGGCGCGAGCCCTCGCCCGACGAGTCGGGCGCAGAATCGGACGCGCCGAGGCGGAAGAAAAAGGAGCGCAAGAAGAAGGAGGTGCAGCAGTACAAGTCCGCGCAGTTCATCGAGGACAGCGACGCGGAGTACGGTGACATGGAGGCGTTCCTCGAGAAGGAGAAGGCGCTCCGTGAGAAGACTGCGCGGCTTGCGGCAGCGACGGGACAAGTCGCCACTATGAAAGCTCACGGCACGAAGAAACGGAGACGAAAAGGAAAAGACGGCGCTGGCAAGAAGCGGAGGAAGCGCAGCGGGCAAGAAGACGGGGGCGTGGATGCGGAGGGCGAGCAGCAAGATTCCGATGCCGAAAAAGCACGGGAAATTGCGAGCTCATCGGAGGAGAGCGACTTCGACGTCTTTGGTAGCCCGAAGCGAGGGCGGTCGGAACCTACACCAGATACCTCGCCGCCGATGGAGACGGGGGAGACCCGTCCTAAACCGAAGCCCCGTCCGCGCCCTAGCGCTCGTGCGACACCAGCTGCTGCTGGTGGAACTCCTGAAGCTGCTAGGACATCCTCCCCAGAACCCGAAGCGGAGGACATCAGCGGGCGGGTTGCGGACTCGGATGAGAGGGCTCATGCGAACACCTCAAGACGCTCGCCATCCCCTGACGACTCGGACGACGATCCCGCGATGCTCGACACGCTAAGGGGCAAACGCAGGAATCGCATCGTGATCGCGGATGAAGATGATGATGAGTAGTTCTACGAGCCTGCGGCGTTTGGGCGGTGCTAGTGGTATTATACTACCAGTGTAACGACACGAAACCGGTCGGGTCAGCCCCAAGATCAGCTCTAATGGCTGATTGACATCGTTTGCGGTAAGAGTGCTATTCCCGTGGCAGGAACCAGCACAACGCGACGTTCAGGAATCAGGAGGTCGCTCAGGGGGAGCATGCAAGGCATCGCAGATTCGCACATACTCAGATCGTGTTGAGTGAGTCGTCAGGATTCGGGACGCGCAGCGGCCGTCCTCAGCTGGGCCACCATTGCCGCTTATGAGCCCGATCCGCGGACCCGTACGGGGCTCTCAGGTTTTATGTAAGCTCACAACGCCTGAAACGTTGAACCACTTCGCCTTCCCATCATTATTCCCCCTCAGCTTCGCGACCAGCGGAACCGCGTCTTGGAGTATAAGTACTACTAACAACCCATCACTGGTCTGCATTATTGACAAGACTCACCTATGGCGATGGTTTGGCCTATGATGGCGGCATCCCTATCACTCCTTATCTCAGACATATTAGAGGGCGGTCTCGAGTGCCCTACGAGTGAGTGGTAAATGTATTTTCGTCAATACAATCTCCCGTGGACGGCGAAAACTACCCGTAGGACCGTTATCACTCAGGTCACAGTGTGCGGGTGTTCAGGCAATACCGAATACATATACGTAGGTATCTCCACGACTTTAGACTGCTACTCCAAGGTGATCTCCACGACTAATCCTCCATACCAGACGTCGCGAAGTGCAGGCGTAGCGGACTCTTACAGCGCATATACGATGCTGGCCTTGGGCCCCTCCGAATTGGGGACAAGGGGTACGGAATTCTGGGCGACAGTCATCCCATTCACCTTCGTCGTGCTTGTCGTACTGTCGGCCTCTCCTCCAGTCAATGCTTTGGTCCAGACAGTAAAATCTCGTCCGCCTTTCACCGACGTCTTGACACTGGAAGAAGCGCTAGCCCTAAGCTCTGAGGACGTTCTCCTCGAAGACCGAGCACCTGTCCGGCCGCCCTTCTGGCGTACGGTCGTCTTGTCCGCCGTGTCATTCCTTCTGTTTCTGCTCTGGATCGGCGTTGGGTGCTATTCATCAACAGTCGACCCTGAAAACAAGCGGAATGGCACACTGCAATTCCTGATCGCGGCGACTTGGTCATATGCGGCCGCTCGACCGGTTGCTCGCCCGACGGCGACGGTGCCATACGACCTCCTCGTACTCTTCGGTATGCGCCTGATCTCCGATGTAACCCTCCTGGCGGGTCGACTCTACGAGTCATACGCCCGCGTCACGCATTTGCCTCCTCTCACGACCACTGCCCTTGGTGTGGACTTGGTCAGCGCTGCCGCGGTATCCGTTATAATCATTAACATGCCGTTTGCTACGCCTGATACTCGCAACAAAGACAATGTGAGTCCTTTGTTGCGTCCCTTTATGTTATAGGATAATGACGTTTACAATATCACGCCAAGGGCAAGTCGGCCTCCCCGGAGGATTATACGACCGTCTGGGGTTGGATGTCCTTCCGCTGGCTTATGCCCCTGCTAGATCTCGGGATGTCAAAGACACTGACGGAAGAGGACATCTGGTCGTTGAGCCCGCTCCAGCGGGCTCGTCCGCTACACGTCAGGTTCTCACGCTCAGCGGGGAGGCTCCTCAAGAGGCTCTTGAAGACTCACTCGTTGGAGCTGCTGATGGACATCCTCCTCAGCGCGATCGGCGTCGGGCTGGCCTACATGAAGCCATATTTCTTGAAACTCATTCTGGACGGCCTTGCTGCACCAGACGGACTGCCGGAGACGAGGGCAAATATCTACGTGTACGCATTCGTTTCATTCGCGTCCTCCATCTGCAGGGTAAGCTGGTCTCTCTGATCGGAAGCACGTAGATTGATGTACACTGATTCCCCTCTTCACAGTCACAAGTGGACGCCAACCGTCTGTGGATCAGCCGACGTGCGAGTGGACGGGTTCGTTCTGAGCTCGTAGCCTCGATCTACGACAAGACGTTGCAACGCAAGCATTTCTCCGGTGCTGGAGATCGCCGTACCTCCCGAGCTCATATGGGCCCCTCTACGAACGAAACAAAGAATGCTGGGGCCGCGGCGGATGTTGGCAAGATTGTCAATCTAATGTCTGGTGACGTGGACCGAATCACTCAGACCGTCGCGAACTTGTACTTTCTGTACCAGTGTGAGTGAAGGAGAGATGATTCGCAATCGTGTCGCCGTCTGACAGGGCCTTAGGTCCCTTGGACATTCTCTTCGCTGCGCTGTTCTTGTATCGGTGAGTGATGCTCCCTTGGGGTTGCTATCTGTCCGCACAACCCGCTAAAAACTCTCCTCATCGAAGCCTACTGGGAAGCGCCGCATTTATAGGCTTTCTCGTTCTGCTCTTAACCTGGCCACTCAATGATCTCGCGGGCAAGCGCGCCATCCGGATCCAGAGAGGCCTTTCCAACGCGCGCGATAAGCGAATGGGCGCCCTGAGCGAACTCCTTTCCGCAGTTCGTGCCCGCCTCACGAGCTAGTCCATAGTCGGAGTACTCACCATCGTCCGGTCGCAGATCAAGCTAGTCAAGTTCTTTGCATGGGAGGACCGCTGGATCCACCGAGTCTTGCACGCCCGCCACACCGAGTTGCAGTGCCTGGTCAGAGGTCAGTACATGAGGGCAGGGATCGCGGGCGTCTCCTAGCGTGGGTGCTCATGCGATTACAGCGCGCGTGAATGCGGTCGTGTTCTCGCTCATTCAGACGTGCATCCCGATCTTGGTGTCCGTCACCTCGTTCCTCGTGTTCGTCGGACGAGGGAACGAGTTGACTGTTGGCATTGCATTCACGGTACGTCTCTCCCACTTCAACCTGGTGCCGCAGCAGCTGAGCGGTGGGTAGGCGATTACACTCTTTCAGATGATCCGTGAGCCGTTCAAAGGCATCCAAACGTCGCTGGTGCAGATACTCCAGGCAAGACTTAGAGCACGTCTCGCACGCTTTCCGGGCTCACTCCTTCATAGGCGAGGGTCGCGCTCGATCGAATCGGCGCGTACCTAGAGGAAGACGAAGTGGACGAGCAAGTGTCTACCCGGAAGAAGGCCAGCGTGCTACCCTCTGCAGAGAGCGAGACAGGACTGGGCATCATTAACGGAACACTCAAGTGGAACGAAGCCGAGAGTAATCGCCGTCGGGACACGGATGTCCCTAAAGCCAATGACACTGAGCGGTCTAGAGGGGACCCCTCAAAGAACGTACCCACTGTGGTCGCTGACGACTCTGCAATCCCGGCTGCCCCGGATTCGATCAACGATCGTCATTTCGAGCTGAAAGACATCAACATCAGGTTTCCGGAGCGCAAGCTAACGGTGGTCACGGGAGCCACGGGAAGCGGAAAGACTGCACTCCTGATGGCCTTGTTAGGCGAACTTACGATGCTTGAGGGGCGCCTGCTCATGTCGAAGAACGCGTCGGACGTGGACGAGCACGGACTGTCGCAAACTATCTCGTACGCTGCTCAATCTCCGTGGCTGCAGCACCGATCGATCAAGGACAACATCCTGTTTGGGCATCCGTATGACGAGAAGAGGTATGAGGCAGTATTGGAGAGCTGCGCGCTGCAGCCAGATCTGGAGATTTTCGAGGACGGGGACGAAACGGAGATTGGCGTACGGTTCGTGGATCTGCTTCGCTCGATGGCAGTCACGCTCACTCTGCCTGTACAGAGGAGTCAGTTTATCCGGAGGTCAGAAAGCTCGGTGCGTGCTGCCAGTTCGGCTGGACAGTCTCCAGGCATTAACTAGCGGATGTTAGCGTGGCATTGGCCAGAGCAGTCTACGCTGTGAGCCTTGAGTGATACGACAGTAGAGAGGCTTTTGCTGATGAGTGGTTTTAGCCCTCCAGATATGTCCTCCTGGACGATCCGCTGAGCGCAGTGGTTAGTTGAGATGTTGGTACTGTCTGCTCTACCGTGTCTCACCAGACCGCAGGATAGTCATACCGCTCGCTTTCTGTACGAGAAGCTGTTGAAGGGTCCCCTGCTCACGCATCGCACAGTCGTAAGCCCGTCTCCGTCGTATACGCGAGGGCGGAGGTCCTCACCACTCGTACCAGATTTTGGTAACCCACCATGTCGGGCTCGTGCTGCCTGCGGCTAACTACCTCGTGCGCATGCTCGACGGCCGCATCGACATACAAGGTCCCGTGGCCGAGCTCCAGGAAAAGGGCATTCTCGACGTTGTCGTTGAGGCCGAGGAACGCCATGCACAGGATGATGAGGGGCAGAACCTTCGAGCTACGCAGGAAGCTCAGGACCCTGTAACCTCCGAGAAGATTGACGACGCGGAGGCTGCGCGGAAAGGAGCTAAAAAGGCAAGGAAGCTCGTTGAAGAGGAGCACCGCGAGGTCGGACAGGTCAAGTGGTCCATCTACAACACCTATCTTAGGGCGGCGTATGTGTCATGTTGGCTATGCACGAGGCATTGCCTGACCTAACAGTGTCGGTCTTCATGCAGGTCGTACTGGACGTGGTGCATTTTGGTTCTCCTCGTGATCCTCACACAGATACTCCGTGTAGGAGAGAAGCTATGGATCAAGGTGAATGCCCCGACGTTTTCATCGTTCGCATAAATTCTGATGTAAACTCCAGGTTTGGGGAGAAGCTTACAGTATCGGCACGGATGGGCCCGCCCTATATACTTCTTATGCCTCGTATCCGGAGCAACAGTACACATTCAACGCGAGTTCTGCCAATGTCTACCGGCAAGCGACTGCGCTACACAGTCCATTGCCTCCCTCAGACCTGGCGATCATCCACTTGCCGCCTGCCCAGGAATCTCCATATTTCTACGTCGGCATTTACACGGCCATCACATTGGCCGCAGGTCTGGTCAGCATAGCTGGGGTCGTCACGCAGTATACTGGGGCGCTGAGGGCCTCGAGGATCCTGTTTGAAAGGCTCCTTAGGAGCGTTGTGCGTGCAACGATGCGCTGGCACGATACAACGCCCCAGGGACGTATACTGAATCGTTTCAGCAAGGTCAGTGCTCTTGTTTTTTCCGTATGCACGGACCGATGTCTCATTGATGGGTATTACAGGACATTGGGAGCATAGACTCTTCCCTCGCCGAAAGTCTGCATGCGCTCGGCCAGTGTTCGGCGATGTTAGCAGCCTCCGTGCTTACAGTTATGTGAGCTGAAAATGACATCTCTCAACGTGAGAGGGGACTGAATCATCTATCGACAACCAGGGCTGTATTCCCGGCTTTCATCTTTCCCGCTGCCGCGCTCGGCTTCTTCTACTACCGCACCTCGGTGATCTACCTGAACACGAGCCGCGACATCCAACGCATGGAATCGAACTCGCGCAGCCCCATCTTCGCGAACTTTAGCGAGCTGCTCGAGGGCATCGTCACCGTGCGCGCGTTCGGCGCGGAACAACGCTTCCTCGACGGTCTGTACGGCCAGGTGGACCTCAACACGCAGATGTGGTATCTGTTCTGGATGCTGAACCGCTGGCTGATGCTAAATCTCGACCTCCTCGCGGCGATCGCTTACTTGATCACCACGCTTTTCGCGGTCGGAGGCTATGTGGATGCCGGTCTCGCCGGTGTCTGCATCACGTCGGCGATGTCGCTCACGACGTCTGTCTACTGGGTCTGTCGCAATTGGACGGCTCTGGAGCTCGACCTGAAGTATGTGCTCCCATCCGACTTGGTTCTTCGTTCTCGACGTTGGCTCATCATGATCTCGCAGTTCCATAGAGCGCGTGACGGAGTACATCCAGGTTCCGCAGGAGCCGCCCGCGGTCATCGAGTCGAACCGCCCCCCGGCTTATTGGCCGTCCTCGACAGGACCGAACAAGGAGCAGTTGCTGGTCGTAGAGGACCTGGTCGTGCGATACGCACCCGACCTTCCAGCGGTCCTTCACGGCATATCATTCTCTCTCCGGGCAAAAGAGCGGGTGGGGTTGCTAGGGAGGACCGGGAGTGGGAAGTCGACTCTCGCGATGAGTCTATTGCGATTTGTAAGCATCTCCCATCATGAAGTGTACGGAGGAGACTTGCTGAGAATGTCTCGCTCTAGGTGGAACCTACAAGCGGTCGGATCCTTATTGACGGGATCGACATCGCGTCGATCGGTCTATATGACCTACGTTCACGAATCGTAAGTTGAGTCCTCGTGTATCGTCTGTGACTCCATACTAACTTGCTCGACCCTGTAGACGTTCATCCCGCAGGTATGTGTCACTCACAGAGCATAACGCATTGTTTTCACCATCCCTCCAGGACGCTATCCTCTTCTCTGGCACCTTGCGAGATAATCTGGATCCCTTCGGTGTGTCGCGTTACACACCCCTGCATCATCGCCTCCTCGCTAAACACTCTGTACAGGCGACCATACGGATGCAGAATGCATCGACGTCCTCCGCCGCGTGCACCTCATCACAGACACGCCAGCTCTAGCCCGCAGCACGTCTAGCACCGCATCCTCCTCCGTCCACCAAGCCCCGGAGGCCGAAGTGAATCCCCCGCCCACCCCGCCAGCGCCCCCGGAGCACAGTCGCAATACGGACCTCACGCTCGACACCCAAGTCTCCGCTGGGGGCGCGAACTTCTCGCAGGGCCAGCGGCAGCTGATCGCGATCGCACGCGCTCTCCTCCGGCGCAGCGCGGTGATCGTCCTCGACGAGGCGACGAGCAGCATCGACTTTGAGACGGACGCGAAGATCCAGGCGGTCATTCGCGAGGAGTTCGCGGACTCGCTTTTGGTGACAGGTGCGTCCGTGCCCATGTCGCCGCGCCCCCTAATACTTCCTCCCCGTGAAACTACACAGCGTTTGTCATGCTGACGGACTTGTAGTGGCGCATCGGCTGCGGACGATCATTGACTACGACCGCCTCATCGTGCTCGACCAGGGCAAGCTGGCGGAGTTCGACACCCCGTTGAACCTGTTGCACAAGGAGGACGGCATTTTCCGGAATATGTGCCTCCAGAGCGGCAGCTTCGCCGAGCTGGAGGCGGCTGCGAAGGCGAAAGCTGCTCGTGTCGGACAGGACTAATCAGTGTTGGAGTTACGGTCGGGGCCCTTTGGTCTACTCGGACATATAGCTCGTTCGGCTCGTTTGGACATTTAGTTCACTGTCATTGGACATTTTCAACTCTACTCAGGCGAGCCAATGCGGCCGCGACGTGTTCTCATGGCGCCCGGCGAACAAGATAGTATTGCTCCGGAACGTTCCCTCACATTCATCAATGCCCAGGGGTTCTACAGCACCTCAGGTCGAAGAAACGGACGAGCACGGAACGCGTTCATGCTTCCTTTCTCTCGCCCATGTCCGTCAGTTTTCCGCGAACCTCCATACTGTACTCTAACGCCCTTCGACCCCGCACCGCGGACGAAACTCCCACGGGCGCCGATTCCGACTGCGTCGGAATTCACGCTGCGTGCGACGCGCCTCCCCGCGTTACCGCGTCGCAAATGGACAGGAAATGGTGGGCATCTCCGTTCGCCTGGCGAGCTGGAGCGACGGCGCGCCTCGGAACGCGGCCGAGGCTCGTGAATTCCTTCGTGCGTCGGGTGGGATAGGGGGCAGCGTAGGCGGGGTTGAGTAGTAACCCTATAGGGACAAAGACGACGATGGGGAGTGCGCCTATTACCCCGCGGCCGCCCCAGATACCCTGGCAGAGTGTTGGCAGGCACGCCGGCGGGAGGCTCGCCTAGGCCACTGGCAGGTGTCTGTCAGAAAGCGTGAGCCTGCGGCAGGGGCGCATCCGCTGCTCGGTGGCCTCCCAAGAGATCGCACAAGGGCGATCGCGGTTTGTGCGTGTTCGTGCGCCCGCGCAAGCCGCACGCCGATCGTATTGACGAGATCGTGATGTTCCGGCACTCAGCTGTACCTACTCAGGGGAGGACAGCGCCGACGCCGTTCCGTCCGCAGGAGCAGGCTGTCTCTCTGTTCGTCGAGAATAAGCTCATTCGACTGGCAACGACCCTGCGAACACTTTGCTGCGAAGATGTCGACAAGGCCGCCCATGTCGGAGGGTCGGAGGAAATGTACGTTCATTCGCGCCCGTCGCGGGTCCGCTTTAGCACCCCTGTGTTCCCCGCATCTGCTCCGCACAGATATGAGAGTAATGCGTGTCTTTCCCCGCACTCTCGCTCGCACTCCGTGCTCGTCCGCGCACAGCGAGAGTGCCAAGGTGTGGGGAAGAGGGCGAGGGGGAGCGGAAGACCGTGCTAGCGGCGGGGTAGGAGGCTATGCCGGATAGGGGAACTTACCCCGCATTTCCGAGCTGATGGAGGCGCGCGCGCTGCGTCCGATGAGGATAAGAACGAATTCAGGGGCAAAAGTAAGGAAATCGCTCTGATCTCACTGGATCACGCGCCCCAGCCCGAGCCTCGTATATTAGTCGCCCGCCCAGCTGCCGAGGCCCAAGCCGCCGCCCCCCTCCTCTCTCTATCCTCCCCTCCATCGCCCGCACGCAGCCCGACATGGCCAACGCCGACAAGCCCATCGAGGACTCCCACCACCACGTCGCGACTCATCCCATCGCGCCCCGCGTCAAGAACGGCCCAAAGACCCCCCACATCGGCCCTCACATCCACGCATACAAGTACCGACTTCTCTTCCCGCCCAATTCATTGTCGCTGACCGTCCCGCAGGGCCCTCCACGCCCAGACCATCGGTCACGAGAGCGATGGCTGGTGGGCCAAAGTGCGTCTTTATTTCTGCTTCCCGAAGACCCCGCTCACGCGCCGATCGCCGCAGATGGCCAGGGAAACCCTCCACTGGGATCGCCCCTTCCACACCGTCCGCGCCGGGGGCTTCGAGACCGGCGACATCGTCTGGTTCCCCGAAGGCGGCCTCAACGCGTCCTACAACTGCGTCGACCGCTGGGCGTTTAAGCACCCGGACAAGGTATATATCCGTCCCCATCGCGTTCGCCCCTGTCCCCATCGTCGCGCGCGTCCGCTGGGGATGCATGCGGAACACACCTTCCGTCTTCAATCCCTGCGAACACGATTGGACGTCTGCCGGAATCGAACTATTCTGCAGCGCGTTCGCACATCTATTCGTGCGTGAGCGCGTCGGCGGAGGTGTCCTTCACATCGGCTTTTGCTGCAGCTCTCACAGCTATCTTCTGCCTCTGCTACGTGCGACAGATGGATTCGACACTCTGCGCGCGCGCGTCTACCCTTGCATTCTGCAGAGCAGACGTGCGAGCATTTCTAGATCCTCGCGCCACCTAGTGCGGAAGCCCGGACCGGATTCACCATCACGTGACCGTATCTTGCGTATGTCGCGCGTGTTCTTCTCGCTTCCTGCAAGCTGGATGAGAGAGCGCGCAACCGCCTCATCGCTGAGCTGACATCGTTCCATCATCACGGAATGTCGACCCTCTCGTGGTGAGCACGCGAACTGACGATCATCAACAGACCGCAATCATCTACGAAGCCGATGAACCCAACGAGGGTGGCTACATCTCCTATGCCGAACTCCTCCGCGAAGTATGCGCCGTCGCGAACGTGCTCAAGTCCTTCGGCGTGAAGAAGGGCGATACCGTCTCCGTATACCTCCCCATGACCTGGCACGCCGTCGCCGCCTTCCTCGCGTGTGCCCGCATAGGCGCTGTCCATTCCGTCGTGTTCGCGGGCTTCTCTGCAGAGTCGCTGCGCGACCGCGTGCAGGATTGCAAGTCCCGCGTCGTGATTACGTCGGACGAGGGACGCCGTGGCGGGAAGACAATTGCGACGAAGGTGATCGCGGACGCGGCCATCAAGGAGTGCCCGCTCGTCGAGCACGTCCTCGTCCTCCGCAGGACGGGTAATGAGGTGCCGTGGACCGCCGGGCGCGATAAGTGGTGGCACGAGGAGATCGCGAAGGTCCCACGCTACTGCCCGCCCGAGATCATGTCCGCCGAAGACCCCCTCTTCATCCTCTACGTGAGTCCGATCGTGTACTCGCTGTTTATACCCTTACCAATGCATGTCACAGACTTCTGGCTCCACTGGCCGCCCGAAGGGCGTCGTCCACACGACCGGCGGATACCTCTTGTGCGCCGCGCTGACCGTGAAGTACGTCTTTGACGTGCACCCGGACGACCGCTTCGCGTGCATGGCCGACATCGGCTGGATCACTGGTCACACGTACATCGTCTACGGCCCGCTCGCGATCGGCGTGACGACGACGGTGTTCGAGTCGACGCCCGTATACCCCACGCCATCGCGATACTGGCAGACGGTCGACAAGCACAAGATCACGCAGTTCTACTCCGCGCCCACCGCCATTCGGCTGCTCCGCCGCCTCGGCGAGCACCACGTCAAGGACCACGACCTGAGCTCGCTGCGCGTGCTCGGGAGCGTTGGCGAGCCCATCAACCCCGAGGCGTGGCATTGGTACAACGACCACGTCGGCCGGAAGCAGTGCGCGATTGTCGATACGTTCTGGCAGACGGAGACGGGCTCGATCGTTGTGACGCCGTTCCCTGGCGCCATCGAGACGAAGCCGGGCTCAGCGACGGTACCGTTCTTCGGTATCGAGCCTGTGATCCTCGACCCTGTCAGCGGCGAGGTATGGATCCACCTCTTGTGACTTATGTTTGTGCATTTCTGACACTTGCGTCCGTAGGAATTGCACGGCAATGGCGTCGAGGGCGTGTTGGTGCTGAAGAAGCCTTGGCCGTCGATCGCGCGCACGGTCTACCAGGACCACAACCGGTACTTGGAGACGTACATGAAGCCCTACCCCGGCTACTTCTACACCGGCGACGGCGCCGCGCGCGACGAGCACGGTTACATCTGGATCAAGGGCCGCGTCGATGGTGAGTTGTCCCACGCCCGTTCCGTTCTTGATCATCCGGAGGAACAACGACTAAACGTAATGCGCGCGCAGATGTTATCAACGTGTCTGGCCACCGCCTGTCGACGGCGGAGATCGAGTCGGCGCTGATCACACACGCCGGCGTTGCGGAGACTGCAGGTACGTCCGCCGTGCTAAAACCGCACTAATTCCACCCCGAGGCACTCACTGACGCCGCTTTGCGCTAGTGGTCGGCACCGCGGACGAGCTCACCGGCCAGGCGGTGTACGCATTCGTGACGCTCAAGCCGTAAGCGTTTTCCATTCCGTTCTTCCTGAGGAATGTTTACTGACGAGTGCTGCGTTTTCCGCTTTGCAGTGAATTCACGTACGACTCGGACGAGGCTGGCCTGATCAAGGAGCTCACGCTCCAGGTCCGCAAGGTGATCGGCCCCTTCGCGGCGCCCAAGAAAATCTTCATTGTCTCGGACTTGCCCAAGACGCGTTCAGGCAAGGTACGTCTCTCTTTCGCTCCCCGTGCAGGTCGTTGCGTAGGATATGAATTCTGATACGTCCCGTCTACCCAGATCATGCGCCGCGTGCTGCGCAAGATCGTCGCAGGCGAGGGTGACCAGCTCGGCGACCTCAGCACGCTCGCCGAGCCGGGCGTCGTCGACGCCATCAAGCAGAAGGTCGCGTCCATGACGTAGTCCCTCCGTCCCTTCACGCGCCACTGTCCCATCCTTCCCGCCATCACTTGTACTCGTATGCTGCTCTACGGTCACCCGCTAATGCCCTTACTTACGTTGTTGGGGAGGAGAGAAGAGAAGAGAAGATCTGACTAGTCATGTCGAGAGACTTGCTTGCTTATACTGTACGATATCACTGCTGGATACCAGATGAATGACAACGTACCTTGAACCATTGTGCTGCTGCCGACCGGACTTGGCAAGAAGTCGCGCGACCACCGAGGACGACAGGCCTGGCTATTGAAGCTTGAAGTTCGAGCTCGAGACGATCTCGGCAAGTACGATGGCCTGCGTACACCCACACACCCTCAGGCGCATCGTACGCTATTCTAATACACGCTACATCACACTACAGTAGTACTATTGAATACATGACAGGCATTGCAGGCTGAAGCACTGATCATCGGAACATCCTGGGACACGCTTCTACACTCCCGATGCGTAGCGCGATGCGAGGGAACAGACTTTCCTGCAAGAAGGCATCAAGTAGATGAAGCAGCGTCGCCGGTGACGGGGGCCCACTTCTCCACGGGCACCGGAAGCGTCGCTGCACGAACATGGCTTGAGCTACCCGATCTCCCAGAAAAAAAAATCATAATATAAGACGCACCTTGCTGCCCAGTGTCGTGCCGATACATCATCATGCTCCACCCCTCCTTCCTCATCCACTCGACCCGCTTCCTGCTCAGCTTGAACCGCACGCGCGACTCGTACTGCACGTACTCCGTCATCGTCAGCACGAAGAACGTGCCCGGCCGCGGCTGCGCCTTCCCCTCGAAGATGCGGGCCATGTCGTCGATGAGCTTCCCCGCGGTCGCGACCGTCGGCCGGTAGAACAGGAGCGTCGCGCGGGGGTCGTACGGCGAGCTGAAGTTCATGAACGGCTGCGTCGAGAAGTACTGCGCCGGCCGGACACGCACTTCCCAGACCTGGATGTCCTCCGCGGACCGCGAGAAGTCTGTGGGGAGGGCGGCGGTGATCGGGAAGGGGATAGCGTAGTACGCCGTGGCGATGATGTTCTCGAAGTCGATGAGCCAGGGGTCGGTGTGCACGCGTCGCGGAGGAACGCGGCGGAGGCGCTCCTTGACGGGCATCGGCCAGAAGTCGTCGAAGGGCGCGATGTCGGACATCATGCTCCCGCTCAAGACGCGCGCGATGAACTCGGAGAGCCAGTGGGGAGGATAGCCGACGCGGTGCAGGTAGAGGAGCAGGCTGAAGAACGCGACGAGGTTGTGGGGAGCGCGCACGTTGTGCGGGCGGAAGCGGGTGTGGCCTGGGATGAAGGTGTTGAAGAGGATGCGCGTGAGGTAGGTCATGAGTTCCTCGCGTGTAGCGAGCTCGGAGAGCGGTCTGGGTACGGGCTGCGCGCCAAGGACGCAGACGTCCATCACCGCTCTCGAGCTGATGACGCGGCAGCCGAGGTATCGGGGTACTTCCTCTGGAAGCAGGAGGGAATACCTAGTGAACGGATCGTCAAGTCAAGTACGTAGCTCGGTCGTGATGGGACATACGTGTGGAAGAACTCGTCGTCGTTGGCCCATACCATGGTGTTCAGCAAAGAGTTGAACGCCACAGCCGCTTGAGGGTTGTCCTGCAGAGTCGGCACCGCATAGATGATCACGTTCTGTGTACCATGGGTGTAGTCCCTGCACATCCCGCCTTGAGCGATCTCGCCTTATCCATATGAATCAAAGCGACACTCACGGCACATTGCTCAACCACATCCTCGTATACTTCCTAGGGAAGCTGGGCGGGCGCGTCACGTCCGCCTTGTACTGCATCTTCCCCAGCTCCTCCGCGAGCCCTCCGCAGATGAGTTCGACGGTCAACCGCCCGCCGAGTCCCTTGATCGCCGCCGCGACTTCCTCGAAGAACGTCCCGCATGTGGGTGCTGCGAGCATGTCTTGATTCGTACGCGGGTGCTCCTGCGCGTTGGGCCCGCTCCGCCGGTTGAACTGGTCCATGTACGCGATGGTGTGGAACATGTCGAGCCGCAGGTCGGGGTAGCCGTCCCCGTCCGAGTAGACGTTCGGGTCTGCGCATTTGAGATCCTAGTAGTCGCCATTCAGTCAGCGTGAGAGTGCACGGGAGGTGAAACGGGCTACGCACGAAAAGCGTGATGTTCGGCCTCCACTCTTTGTCGATATGGCTCACAATCTGCCAGCCTGGTATCAACGCTAGCTCACAAAGGAAGATATACACGCACGCCCACCTTGCGATAAATAGCAGGAGCCATGCCCGTCTTTGCCCTGATCTGCTTCCACGCGACCTCGAAGCTCGGATGGCGACTGAGCAGCTCCTTCGGGGGCAAGAACACCTTCGTGCCCTTGTACCACGCCTCCTCGTACAGCGGGACCTTCCCGCCCTTGCCCGCCTTGTACATCTGGTCCACCAGGGTCTTCATATTCTCCTTCACGAACTTCCTGCGCTCCTTAATCGGCATTCCCTCCGGGAACGCCTCCCACTCCGCGAGCTGCTCGTCGGTGAGGCTGCGGAGAACGTTCTCGATCTGCGCGCGGTTGTTCGCCTCCCGCTCCTTGATCGTCCGCTGGAAGTCCTTGTTCCCGCCGGGCATCGCCCGGGAGAGCGCGGCGACGCCGTCGGACTCGTCCGCAGGCGAGATGGACTCGTGCGTCTCGAGCATCCGCGCCGTCGTCTTCTTGGCCGACAGCCAGAAGTCGAGGGTGGGGAGGATGGCAGTGATGGTGTCGGACGCGACGTGCAGCCACGGCGGAAGTTTGGGTGATTTTGCGGAGAGACGCTTGCGCAAGTCGTGGATCACCGCTTTGAGGCTGGAAATACACGTCAGCACGCGTGCGGACGTATACGCGGAGGAATGAAGCGCATATATCCACTCACCGGTCTGCGCAGTAGTCAGGCATGGCGACACCGCAGAAGGTGTATGTCAGCGTGGCCTTGAGTTCGGCACGCTCGACCGAGTCGGTGGCCTCGCTCAGCTGGTGTAGCAGCATGAGGACACAGAGGTCTCGAGCGATAGTGGCGTCGTGGATGTCGAGGAGGGTCAGGTGGGCATGGAACTTGTCTTGCTTCGCCTTTGGTAGCTTCTTGTATGCGTGGTACACACCGGCGATGGTTCCGAGGGCGTGACGACCTGACGGGGAGTCAGCAAGCTATGAAAAAGAAGTTGGGGCGGAGGGACATACCATCACCAACGCCGCCGAAGAAGAAAGAGACACTGGCGAGGAGCTCTGTCGGCAGTTCGTCAAGCTTCAGGGGGTACGGCTCTGTGGGACCCCATCCCTCAGTCAGGTCGATGATCTCATCTGTGCCGATCTGGTGTATCAGCTGTGAGCACCAGAATGTCGGAGCAAGGTACTTATTTGTACTTACCGAGAAGAATTCCCTTGTGGGGTCCCTGGAACAGGCGGTGAGGGTTGCGAAGCCTCGGGAAGAGGTTTCCTGGAGACTCACAATGGTTTGAAGAACATGGGAAGAGTAGAGTATTTGCGTAGGCTCTCGTCCCCCTTCTCCGCATACAGACCAACCTCATGGGCCATGATATCCCATTCGCGCCAGACGCGACCGTGCTCCTCCCCTGCGGGACCGCTCACGTTCGTCCGAACCGCAGCCTCTCGCAGGTCCGTCATGTCGTTGCTATCCGCGTACAGGACATCTGGGTGGATCGTGCGCGCCCGCGTGCCGTGGCAGAGAGTCTTGGCGAGCCGGGTAGAAAGCCTCACTGTCAGATCTGGCTTCGGGCTGTCGCTGTTGCGCAAGAGTCTCCAGGAGCGAAGGACGGCTTGGAGGCAGGCTGAGTAGTCTCCGACTTCGTAGAGGGCTGCGCTGAGATTGGAGGGATAGACGGCATCGTTGGGGTCTGCGTTCTCAGCCTGTGAAGAGTGTAAGCGTACCTTATAGAAAATAGATCGACTGTCATCTATATCTTTAAGGGGCGGCAACGGAGACTAAGGTAAACTGCAGGCGTGAATATACATGCTAGAAGGATTTCCTGAGCATCCGCGCCCTTTACTGCCCTAAGGCCTGTTGACTCTTCTCAAGCATTCTCCACCGCTCCCATCACCCCCCGGGAGTCAATCCAGTCTCCGCACTTTCTCGCAATCCATCCTGCGGTACCCATGGCATTGAAACGAAGGAGTGCTCACCTGAGCATAGAGCTCCGACGCTCTGCGGTAGATGGGAAAGTGAGCGGCGCGTATCTTGACGCCGAGTGATGGACGTACTTGAGCAGATCGCCCGCCTTGAAACGCTCGTTGCCCTGCTGCTTCAAGGCTGCCGCATCCGACGCGGCGTTCGCCTTCTTCGTCGTGTTCGACGTCGTTGCCATCGTGCTGGGCGAAGAGGACCAGAGGAAAGTCGGTCTGCTCAATCGAGACTCGGATTTCGGCAAGAGAAATTGGCGCTCTGAAAACCCGACGCGGTCACGGGACAAACGCATGATCATCGTGGGCACAGTTGGGCGCCTATTCACGTCTGGAGCCCTCATTAATTAATCGTGACCGCGTTCATCCAACGAGTATACTGCACGAGGACCTGTTTCCGTTGCGATGCGGAGTGCTTTGTATCCGACTCGTAAATCCATGTAAAAGAGTGTCCCTCGACCTAGGTTGGGAATTCTATCTAGGATGAACATACAGTACTAGCGAAAACAGGGACACAATGTACGATGACAGGTTCGCTACTCGCAACTTGCAGGACTCGAAGCCAATCCTTGCTCACTTTGACTATGCCAGTGGCATAAGGCCACCGTGAAACTTCTTCTCTAGGGGAACTCCTCGCTGACTGCGACCCAGTGAGCGACTGGGACCGGTCGAGTGGCTACATCCGATGGTCAGCGTTAATATGAAACATCTACGAACTACAAGTGCTCCTGCTTACCTTGTTCGCCATTATCGTTTCTATAGACCAGCATGCACCACTTCTCCGCCATCATCCTCTGCACACGCCGTCTGCTCACCCTGAAGCGCACGCGGCTCTGGTACTGCAGCAGCTCCTGCACCGTCAACACGAAGAAGGATCCCGGCGGCGGGGACGCCCTGCCCTCGAAAATGGAGGCATGTTAGCGATGACCTCGCTCGGGATGACCATCGAAGGCCTGTAGAAGAGCAGCCGCGAGGTGGGTTCCAGGGGCGACGCGTATCCCAAAAACACGTTCCAGGTCATCGAGAACGGCAGCGTCGCGGTCAGCTGCGCCTCATACATTTGGATATCGTCCGGGTCGCGCGAGAAGTCCGCAGGCAAGGCCGTCGCGATGGCGAACGGTATCGCATAGTACTCCGTCGCGATCATGTTTTCGAACTCGACGAGCCACGCGTCGGTCCGGACGGTTCGCGGCTGGACGCGACGCTTAAGATCTTGCACGGGGATCGGCCACTCGCCGTGGTACGGGGCGATGTCAGACGTCATGCGCCCGCTGAGGACCCGCGCGAGGAAGTCGGACAGCCAGTGCGCCGGGAAGCCGACGCGGTGCAGGTGCATGAGCAGCCCAAAGAACGCGACGATGTTGTGCGGGAGGCGCACGTTGTTCGGGGGCAGCTGCGAGTGGCCGGTGATGAAGGTGTTGAACAGGACGCGGGTGAGCCACGACGTGAGCTCGTCCCGGGAGGCGAGCTCGGAGAGGGGTCGTGGGAGGGCTTGGGCACCCATGACGAGGATCTCCATGACGGCTTGCGAGCGGATGATGCGGCAGCCGAGGTAGCGGGGTATGTCTTGAGCAAGCAGGTGTGTATAGCTTTAGAGCGGCTTAGCGACCGGACCCGCAAGGAAGGAATGATGACGAACTTGTAGAAGTACTGCTCGTCGCCGCCAACCCATACTCCCATATTCAACAAACAGTTGCAAGCGACAGCCGCCTGCGCATGGTCCTGAAGATTCGGGACGATGTAGACGGCCATGTTCATGGGGCCGTGAGTGTAATCCCTAGCACTCAGGGTCAGCACCATCTCCATCCTCGCGAGATCAAAGGCGACGCTCACGGAACGTTGCTCAGCCACATCCTCGTATACTTCCTCGGGAACTCCTTCGGGCGGGTCACGTCGCCCCCGAACCGCATCTTCGCGAGCTCCTCCGACAGCCCACCGCAGATCAACTCTACGACCACACGGCCGCGGAGACCCCGCAGCGCCGCCGCGACCTCCTCGAAGAACTTGCTCGAGATGTCCCAGGTGAGCGTGTGCAGATGGACGGGGGCCCCGTCTGGGCTGTTCCTGTGGTTGAAGTCCGCCATGAAGCTGGGCGCCTCGAACGCGTCGAGCTTCAGGTCCGGGTACCCGTCGCCGCCGGGGTGATACTTCGGGTTGTTGTAGTTGGCGTCCTGTGCCGACGAGGTCATTAGCAACCTACATGACGCTTGCGTACCTCTCTGGAATGCCTACGCATAGAGTGATGTTGGCTTTCCAATCTTTCAGGACGTGAGCGACGATCTGGCGCATCACAACTCGAGATTAGCAGGAGCCTGAGAGAAGGCCAAAGTAGACTCTCACCTCCCGTCGCTTAGACTTATCCATCCTCCCCGAGCCCTGGATTCGCTCCCAAGCAGCAATGAAACCGGCATGACGAGGCCTCAGCTCCTCAGGGGGCAAGAAGAGTCAACACCTTCGTATGTTCGTACCAGATCTCCTCCCACCCCGTCACCCTCCCCTTGAGCGCATGCGAGCTCTGCAGCTTGTCAACCAAGTCCTCCATGTTCTCCTCCAGGAGCCTCCGCGCCTCAGCTGCGGAGGCCCCTTGGGGCACGAACGGCATCTGCATGATCATCTCGTCTGTCATGCTCCGGAGCTCCGCCGCGAGCTCCCGTCGCTGCACCCGCACAGAATCGTCCATCAGGCGCTGCAGCGCCGCGCTGCCGGTCTGCGCGACCATGCGCTCTTGCTCGCGCCGCAAAGCGTCGGGGTTCTGGTGGACGTGGGCCGCGAGCATCTTCCGGGTGGATTTTTGGGTGGTAAGCCAGTAGTCGAGCGTCCAAAGGACGGCGGGAATCGCGTCCTTGTTGAGGTGTATCCACGCTGGGAGGTCCAAACTTTCAGCGAGGAGTTGTGCCTGCAGGTCTCGCATGACGGCCAGAAGGCTGCATGAAGTGCGGTGAGCAGGAGCGGACGACGGGAGCAGGCCGGTGGCACCTACCGCTCGTAGCAGTAACTGGGCATGACGGCCGCAAGGAACATATACATCAGCGTCGCCTTGATCTCGACGCGCTCGGCGGGGTCAGTCGTGTTTGCCAGCTGGTCTAGCAACATGAGCATGCACATATCGCGGGCGATCGTCGCGTCGTGGATATCGAGCATGGTGAGATGGGCATGCAACCTGACTCGCTTCGCCTTGGATAGCTTCTTATAGGCGTCGTGCAAACCTACAAGGGTCCCGAATGCGTGGCGTCCTGAATCACAGAGCCTCGTGAGCCGCTTTCCGCTGAGGTAGGAGATGGATGCACAGTACCGTCTCCAACACCTCCGAAGAGGAAGGCGACCTCGGACAACTTGTCGACGGGGAGTTGATCGAGGACGAGAGGATCGCGGTCGGTACGAGCGCCCCAACCATCCATGAGGTCGATTACGGGGTCGTTACCGATCTGTGGAGGAATAATTATGGTGAGATGTATCGCCTGGCATGGAGCTACTAGGCGTGATGTATCGAGTAGTACTCCTTGACATCATCCCTAAGCGCGGAGGAACGCTTCAGCGGGATGTGAGATGAGCACCGCACACGGCACTCACAGCGGTTTTGAGAATAGAGGCAATCGCAACAGAGCGGCCGCCGCTTGGTCGCTCTTCTGCGAAAACGCCTCTGCGTCGGGTCCGGTAGCATCCCACTCTCTCCATACCAGGAGCAGCTCCTCTTGCGCGGCGGTTTTGCTACCTTCTGGCAGGCCGTTTACAGCTGCATCCCGAAGGGCTCTGATGTCTGCCTCTCTGGCACTGATGGCATCTCGAGAGATCGTCCTCGCGCGGACGCCAAGACACAGGGCTTTTGCGAGTCTGCTTGAGAGCCTCAGAACGAGATCAGGCTTCGCGTCGCCCTTCTCGCGCAGCTTCTTCCACGCGCGGAGAACGGCGTCGACGGCGCCTGCATAGTCCGCGACTTCATGCAGGGCGGCGCTCAGATTTGACGGATAGACTGGGTCTATTGTTTCGACTTTCTCTGCCTGGAAGCAATTCTTGTCAGGAGGTTCGCACAAGTATCCAGCTGCTGTTACCTGTGCATAGAGCTCGGACGCCCTGAGGAACCAAAGCACGGTAAAAATGAGCCTTGTACGGAGCTATGGCGCTTACTGTACAAGGTTCCCGGTCTTGAAGAACTTGTTACCCTCTTCTTTTAGTTCCGCAGCTGTCTTGGGCATTTTATGAGTGTATCTAAGAGGCAATGCCGGCAGCTATGATCTCTCTAGAGAGCCGTTGCAAGGTCAGCACTCACGACGCGTGCCATGCCGCCGTGCATACTGTACGTCGACGAGTCCGACGCACGCGACGCGTAGGCGCCCATAAAGAGTGTGTCACGTGAAAAGTCGGCAGCGCGACGCGTCTTGTCAGCATCAGCCACACCGCGCTAAGTAAGTTACCGTCTGCAGTAACACAGTCGTATTCCCCACACCAAGTCCTCCACCTCGAGTCTTCTGCCTTTCATCTTCCGCGTGTTCAGCCATGCCGGCCCGCGCAACCAGAACTAAGGCAACCACGAAGGCAACGCCCACGCCGAGAGGCCGGTCCCAGTCAAAGTATTGGCCTAGAGGCAGGAAAGACAAGCAACAGCCGTCCACCGACGCCTCAGAAGAGGAGGGACAAAGTGCGCTAGAAGATGAAGCAGACGCGTATCAGGATGACGACGCGTCAGAGGCCGAGTCACTGGACAGCGACGCGTTAGACGAGGATGACATCGAGGCATCCAGCAGAAAGCGGAAACGCACCGCATCCACGCCTAAAAAGTCGCCAGCGAAGAAGAATGCCGCGAAGAAGGGCTCTCCCAGAAAGGCGAGCACATCGCCACGGAAGAAACGCAAGACGGCAAAGGATGACGAGGATGAGGACGAAGACGATCTCGAACTGGACGAGGGCCAGGAGATCGTCGGCGTCGTCGTGCAAGCGCCGAAGACAGGAAGAGGTGAGAGTTGTGTCTTGGAAATACGTGCCACAAAGTCCTGAATGCACCACACGACAGTTCCACCAGGTCAAATATCTAAAAACACACTGAATTTCCTATCAGAACTCAAGAAGCCGGAGTGTAACGACCGAGAATGGTGAGTCCAAGTTCCTACTCATGGCCTCATGTGCCCTCCGCTCACCTCCTACGACTTATGATAGGTTTAAGCTGCATGGTATGACCATTGGTGAGGTTCTCTTTGGAGTCGTGCTCACGCCTTTGCTGTTCAGAGCCCGTGTACCGCCTCGCTGAAAGCGAATGGAAGGCATTCGTCGAACACTTCACCGATTTGCTCGTGGAAGTTGACCCGCAGATCCCCCATCTTCCGCCTAAGGATGTCATTCACCGAATATACCGCGACGTGAGTAGTGCACTAGCGTTCTTGGTATCGATGTATACTTATCGATCCTGCTGCAGATCCGCTTCAGCAACGATAAGACTCCATACAAGACCGGCTTTTCTGCCAGCTTTTCCCGGAGTGGGCGCAAAGGCATGTTCGCTGGCTGTGAGTTATCCGAACTACGTGACTATGAGAAAGTACGGTCTGATTAAGTCGGGATCTCCTACAGACCATATGTGCGTCTGCCCAGGATCAGTCTCCGTGTACCGTACGACTGATCAGGTAGCATCATCCCTGACGGATCATATAGAGCAGGTGAGTACCTTCGTGTGCAGGATCCGTGACACGCACCCACAGAACGCCTATCCAGTAAAGTCAGGCGGCGAGAGTCTCATCGCCGCAGGCACTTGGTGTCCCGGCAAGAACGAGCTCCAAACCATCCGGTAGGGACAATTCTCGCGTACCCCTGACCTACCGTCCTGACCGCTCGTGACTCCCTTTCTGCGCGCAGGAATAACCTGCTCCGCTCCTCCCGTCGCCTACGACGGATCATCTCCGCGCCCGAGTTCGAAGCGCTTTTCGGACCGGCACGACCCCATCCGAAGGGGCTGCGTCAGAACGTGTTCGGGTTCGAGGACGAGCTGAAGGTCGCGCCGAAAGGCGTCGACAAGACGCATAAGTGGGTCTCATGTCCATACCATTGTCTGCGCTCTCCGGCGCAGGCCTCAGAGAAAAGGGGCTGACTGGCCTTTGTTCGCGCGCGGCAGGGATATCGACCTCCTGAAGTGTCGTAGCTTCGCAGTCGTGCACAAGTATGCCCAGTGCCTGGAACGCGGCCCGACATAATGCTGACGTAGTGAACAGGTTCACAGACAGGCAGGTGCTCTCCCCAGACTTCAAGCACGAGCTGGCGAACGTCGTGAAGGTCATGCGGCCGTTCGTTCATTGGTATGTATCTCACAGAGCTCATGTGTTTCCAGCGGTGACGATCATTTGCCCATCGGACAATAGCTTGAACGACTTGATGACGATACCAGATGCTGATAGTAGCGAATCGGAGGCCGCGGATGGCGAGGAGGAAGGTGAGGGAGATGAGGCGCCGGGTGACGCCGGCGAGAAGTGACGCGTCGGAGTCGTGCGCAGTTGTTTTGGATTCTTGACAGGCGAGTGCTTGGTGTACTACTATGATTTTGCGTCTTCTGGATGACTTTTCCTCTTCGCTATGTCTGGGTCTCAACGCTAATCCAGAACCACTCGTTCCATTGCCCTTGCAAATGTTTGCAGATCAACCAGTTCCGCACCCGTGGTAGTCGGTGGTGGTAAGGCATTCTCCAAGCGCTCTCTACCCTCGCGGAAGTTCTCGCATCAGCCTTTGAAGCGTGAATTGGGGTAGCCAGTCGAGAATGCCGTACATCCGCGTTGAGCGGCTTGCGTGGTATACGGCAAGGCTCGGAATGTGGGGTATGCTAACTAATACAGCTTCCTTCCCTCATGCTTGATTGCATGTGCATGAGAGACTGGCACAGAGCAGCAGATCCCGGCCCACTGAAGCGTTGAGGACGAGGCGCTTACTACGGGTCGCGTGGATCGCCTATACGGGTTTTGGCGAAGGTCCACCACCACGCCCCCTCGCAAGGCACCCACGTTCATAGATATGCGGATTAGCTCACCACGCCCCTATACTCGAGAAGTGCTGCTCACACCGGCCCATAATGTCCAAAGTCGCCGCTGCGCTCAAGGAAGAGGGTAATAAGCTGTTCAAAGGTGGGGAGCTTGCTAGGTAAGCGCAGATGTGTTCGAATCCCAGTCCGTTTGCCTGGCATCTGCTCAATGTTTGGCGCTTCTTCGACTGTGATCTGACTTCACAGGGCCGTCGAGTTGTATACGCAGGTGAAGCAGTACGGATACGATCTCTCGTATCACTCGATCTAACCAGATTGCATACCTCAGGCAGAGAAAGCCGATCCGACAGATCCTGTCTATCCATCAAATCTGAGTGCCGCGCTGTACGAAATCGCGGACTATGCAGGCGCCGTCGATGCTGTTCTCCGCGCTTGGGAAAAGCTGCGAGGGAAGGCCGATGCGAAACCAGACCTCGTCCCGAGGCTATCAAGCAGACTCGCGAAGGCGCTGTGTCTTGGTGTACGTGCGAGGACGATCTCTCGAGATATCCTGCTAGGCAGAAAGGCAGACATTTGGGCCCTCCGGGACGCCGGTATCAAGGGCCTTGAAGAAGGGAACAAGTCCACGATCAGGGAAGAGCTGTTGCTCGTGTGGAAAGAATGGGACGCCACGGAACCCGACGTCGATTCGTTCGTGCAGAAGAGCGATGCCGCCTTGGCTGCTTTGTCCCGCATGCCTCTGTTTTCCAAACCGCTGTCCGTATGCCAAACCGATGTCACTGAGCGTATGTATGCTGATCGAGGGTTCATGCTTTGCAGGGACGACCGGAAGGAAAACTACGGAGTACGTCATTGGTTGCGTTCGCCGTCTGGGGAGGTATCATTGACCAACTTTGCATCCGCAGATTGGCACTGATCCAATAATCAACCTCATGGATGGCTGGGGTCCCAACAGTACTGATCCCGACCCTCTGGAATTGCATGAGCTTCCTGAAGCTTCCTTGTCCGAACTCGCATTTCTCTTCGGAGGAGTCGGAGACGGTATACTTTCATGCCCTTCGTCCTTCGACCATCCTGGGCTCAGTAGAATGGCCTGTTCTAGGGCGTCATACACTCGGTACTGTCTCAGGTTTGCACAAGGCCTACCGAAACCTACCCGGAGACAAACAACGCCTCTTCCACGCGCACCTTACGATGCTCGACATACACGATGGAACAGTCGCTCGAGATCTCTGTATGCTGATGCTACTAGACGAGCTGACGAACGCATCGGAAGCTGGGGTGCGTACGGAAATCATCGTGACACTCATGTACACGTTCCTCGCCCCCGTGATGCCGAGTTACTGCTACGACCGGTAGGTCTCAACCTCAACCTGACTCTGCCTCCTCTTTCTAACGCATTGGAACTACACGCAGCCTCCAGTCGGTCATGCGGGACCTCCAGAGGCGGCTCATCACCAAACCGCCCAGCGTCCCTGCCTGGATACACGTGCACGAGGAAGCGATACCTGCGATTCTAGGGACCTTGCAATACTGGCTCGCCACTGAAAAATCGA
Organism: Pilatotrama ljubarskyi; assembly: GCA_022385805.1. Classification (NCBI taxonomy): domain Eukaryota; kingdom Fungi; phylum Basidiomycota; class Agaricomycetes; order Polyporales; family Polyporaceae; genus Pilatotrama; species Pilatotrama ljubarskyi. The sequence goes on along the minus strand of MU277724.1, from coordinate 191,032 downwards.
CCCACACGATGCTCGCGAACCATGTGCACCGGAACCCCGAGGCACGCCGCCGGAAACCCGATGTGGTCCTCGAGCGGACACGCAACCTTCAGCTGCAATGGATGAGGGACGAGTCTGAGGCAGAGAATCGTAGGGAGCTTGAGGCGGCGCTCAGGAGCATGACGGACGAGAAGCTGGCCACGATGCCTTTCGTGCCTCCAGGCGCTTCCCCCGCACAGGCTCGAGCGTTTGTGGAGAAACACATGGAGTTGTTGCTGGACGCGATGCAGGATATGAACCAGGACGGGAGGGTGGCGGGTTTTGAGGAGCTTTGGTACGAGCAGACGAAGGTGTTCCTCCCGCCTGAAGAGCTCAGGTCCCGTCATCCCGGTTTCGACGCGGCGTGGACGCAGGTCAAGCGGCGCTCGGGGCAAGTGGATGTGTATGCACTACGCAACGTACGTACGCTTCCTTTCTGCTGGCCATCGAAATCATTAATGAGTCACATTAGGTCCTCGCCCACGTCCTGGACGACTGGAAAGCGAATATAACACTCTTCGTAAGCTTTGAGTGATGATGAATCACCTCTCACCGCTGATACGCTATGACACGAAGGACCCTACCTTCAACAACCCAAGGTACCACCCTGATGGAGATGGATATCCAGATGACTTGCACTTCGACGCATTTGAACTAGTCGGATACATGGCCGACTTCAACCGTCAGAAGGGCCGCGAAGATCGTCGCAGGACCAGTATTGACATGGACACGCTTACATGGGAGGTCGCAAGCACCTTTTTCACCGACGTCGCCGATGCGCTCCGGGGACTCCGTGGTCGCATCCTGGTCGAGCTGATTTGTGGGGGGCTCCCGGAGGAGCTGGCTAAGATGCGGTTCAAGGGGGACGTCACTCGCCCACCGGAGTTCCCCCGAAAGTTCACCAGAATGTGGCTGAGCAATGTCCCGTAAGCCCGCCTGTTTACTGCTGCTGGCCAAGCCTTCGCCAGTAACTCATCGCTTTTCCGCAGGGACTATACTCATGGGCCCATGAACATGGCTATCTACGTTGTCCCGAACCTTCAAGACCATGCGCAAGCAGCCGTCGCTTGCAATTGTCTGTTGAACATGAGTGTCTGGACAGACGATCATGAGTATTTCCATACGTACGCAGCCCTGTGGACCTGTTACATGACGCTGCTGACCTCCTGCGTAGATACACGCACATGCTACCCGAGTATATCCCTCGATACTTGGGCTGCCGAATCGTCCGCTGGCGAGCAGTCATGGAAGTCCTCACCATGGGCCCACGGCCACTTCCCATGCCGTACACTGAGCTGGCCCCAAAAGCGGAGCTCACGTCTTGGCTCACGCGCGTCCTCTTCAATGCCTTCATCACCGGGCACTCGAGAGAACCTCCTCAGAACGTGCGCCTCCCGCATAGCCTCGTAGCGTTCTTCGGGCTCCTCATGCACCTCCATCGAGTCGGCTACCCGGCGCACTGGTTGTCCGACTTCCTCGCGCGGGTCCTCAGTGGGCGTATGATATCTGACATCGCACCGTACACCGATGAATGGCCGATCCCTTTGCAAGATCTGGACCGTCGTGTGCCGCTGCGTACCGTCCGGACGGATCCATGGCTCGTTGAGTTTGAGAACATCGTAGCTACGGCGGACTATGCGATACCATTCGCCATCGCGACGTCCCTTCCTCCCGGCTTCGTACACGACCCGGATGACATTCAAGTTTGGGAGGCCCTGCTGACTGCGACGCTGCCGTTCTCCACCACATGGAACGAGTTCACTCGGTACATGTCGCCCTACGAACCTGTATCGCGGCTGCTGTTCTATCGGCCTTCGCTTGTGGTTCCTCAGGAAGTGATCAACAACATGCGCTCTGTATTCGAGGGCAGGTGGTCCCCGCCTGTTGGATCGTTCTTCGTCCTGACGGCGCAAGAGTTGCTGCGATACCAAGATCGTGTGCGCTTCAGGCTGAGCAGGAAGCGCGTCGAGAAGATGAAGGCGGAGAAGTGGCGCATGTTGGTGTATCGGAATGATACTGGAGATATAGGTGGGTTGGATACAACATCAAAGACACTGTATGCACTGACCATGCGGGGACCGCAGCTACTCGGCCAGTCCCTGTCTCTGACTGGGTCCCTGTTCCTATGGAGATCTAGACACATGGAGAGGAAAGAGCACCGCAGCCAGGAGTCGGCATCCCAATGGAGTGGGGCAAAGGCGAGTTATGTGCTCGATTCCCAGAACAAGACGGCGCTGCGACGGCGCGCTTTTTGGCGGACTCCACGTGTTGTCTTTGGAGCTACCTTGAGATATATCCAGCGCAGTGCATTATGCAGGATGTCGCGAGCTGCGATATCGACTATCGAGTCCCTCTGTCGGCTTACATGGAAGCAGTAGCCTGAAGCTGAGCATCAGTTCATCAGCGTATGCGCTTTCCAGCACAGGCGGTCTGGCAGTAAACCTCCAGCGAGGGTCCTACGATCATTTTGCTCGTAATATCGGTACCGACTGCAAGATGCTGGAACGGACCCGTTATCGAAAGATGAATCCTAGCAGTGTTACAGAGGGGTATTAGACCAGTTATGAGGAACGATACAAGCAGTCAAAGACAAGAACAAAAGAGGGATAGAGAACGGACATCAAAGGGAGGAAAGCAGAGATTATAAATCAAGCACGAGTGATCCTGAGCACCAGGGCGTAAACAAAACATCATGTCGCGATTCATCCGTTGTCGTGATAAATTCCACAGATTATCACTTCGGCGGCGGGGTCGGAGGTCCTGTGAGGTATGGTAAGATCGCATCGCATACGGTTGAAATCTGATAGAAAGTCTCACCGAAAAGGCCGGAACGAGGCATAGAATGGTCACCAGGCAGTGGCGCAGAGGGTGAGCCGGCGACAGGTACAGGTGACAGTAGAGGGTTTGCTGACAGCCAGAGCGATTGCGTTAGCACAACCCCTTGCAAGCCATGGATACGTCAATCCTTACGCTTCCACTGTGCCCAGGCAGGTAGATTCACAGGCTCGGGAGCAGTGATCGCCGGCGGTGGCGGCTGAGCAGCCTGAAGCGCTTTGGCTTTGGCCTTATGGCGACGTTCTTCACGCTTGTGTACCGTGCGCCACGCAGGACGTGCAGGAACGCCGTCATCAAGGACACTTGGCGGCTTCGGCGACGGTGAACGCGGAGGTGCATGGGGTTCTTCGTGCTGGATGAAAGCTTCTGTCTCAATGGAACGCCCAGGGTACGGTGAGAGCTCAACTGACCTTCGGAGCCCAGTCGGGGGTGAACTCGCCTCCAGCGCCATGCTTGGACTTCACGGCCATGAGCTCTGCAATCTCACTTACCGCAGTCAAGGGCTATCAGGATCATAGCACTCTATCTTGAATGGCCGGAGACGGACGTACTATTGCAGCTGCCGCCGCTCGTCTCTGAGCTTCCCGACCTCGGCGAGGAGGATGCGGACCTCGCTCGCGAGGGCTTTGCTGAAGTCGTTCAGGTACCTGCGGAAGCAGACCGCGCGAGGTGATCTCCCGTCCTCCGTTCAACCGTGCGAGTATGCGTACTTTGGAGGTGCTCCGTAGTTTCCCTTCTGCGACATCGTCAATCGTCAAACGCAGCGAGTTTCGTGAGATGTATGATAGTCAAAAGCAGGTGGCAAGACGGAGCACGCAGATGCGATAGTGGTGAGTGAAGGCGGAAGGCAAGCTGCTGCCTTTATAGTCGGCGTCTATGTCCACCACGGACGAACACGGCCGCAGCCACGAGGCCTGCAGCGCCCATATATCGCGCTCTCTTTCACATGGGTGTATCTGCAGCACATTCTAGACGAGGGCCGGCACTCAGACATCTGCAGCACTGGGAAGGACGTTCGCATAAATATAGTGCTAAAGGAGCTCGAGGCTGATACAAGTACAAAGGATAGACATGGTCGAATAGCTGCATACAATACGTACGGTAAGGGCATGAGAGATGTGAGAGAGAACGTCATCAAGGGAGTGCACGTTCTTCGGATATAAGGGCGAATGAAACTCATGAGAAGGAACGAGAGCGGCTGCAGTGGTGCGAGTAATGTCCAGGTCTAGTGATGGGATAGGACGGTACATGTTCAGATACCGAGGAAGGTCGAGATGTACGCCGTGATCCGCGCGAACGGCGCTTTCTTCGTCTTCTTTTTCTTTGGCTGCTTAGAGGCACGGAGGAAATGAGGGAAAGCACGGAAGGGGCCAAGCACTCATGATACGCACTGTTGGGGCGGCATCCCCATTCGCCGCGCGCTTGGGTGCCGCAGGAGCCTCGTTGGACTCCACGGTCGGCGAGGAAGTCGTGCTGTCGGACTGCGGCTCGCCATTCGCCCGCGGAAGCTCCAAGCGCTTGGGCTCCTTCTGCTGCTGAGCTTGCTCCGCCACATGCTCCTTGAACCACTGCAGGCACCGCAATCAGCACAATCCGGGACACAACGACACTCGAATGAAGCAAGCGAACCTTGGAGACAAACTTGCCAGACTCCTTGGGGTACCGTTTCTGCGTCTCGTAGTCTACGTACGTCAAGCCGAACCGTGTGACGTATCCATCCGCCCTGCACAGGTCATTCAGGTGAATTGCAGCACAACGCCGCTAGAATTCGTGTTCGACGTACCACTCAAAGTTGTCGAGGAGACCTGCATGAACGCGATCGTCAGCATAGAGGATTCTCGGAAACCATTGAATCAACACGTACTCCATGCGAAGTAGGCTCTGATGTCAACGCCATCCTCATTCCGTGCCGCGAGTATTGCTGCCGTATTGCCCTTGAAGTATTGCACGCGGTCGTGGTCGGCGAGTGCTTCCTCGAGGGACATGTTGTTTTCGTCCTTCACGGCGAAGCCATTCTCCGTCACACTTCGGGGTAAAGCTCAGGTCAGCCATAACTCTAGGAACGGACCCAAGAGCGCTCACTAGATGGGGTGCTTGTAACGCTGCCAAGCATGCAAATACGTCAGAACGGGCACAAAAGCGAGGCAGTGATGTCTCTTCACCTTCCACAAATAGTTCAGCAGCTGGCGGAAGCCCTCGGGATCTGAAAATAGGCGAGGCAATTATTAGCGGTTGAATCGCGGTGAAGGGCCAGGACGGGCTGCCGGGCGACACTCACAGTCCTGGAGCCACGCGCAATGGGCTATTCATCGTGCGTCTTGTGAGATATGCAGAACAATACCGGCAGGACCGATGAGCTCACCCTGCGTGCCGAGCTGCGACCCATCTGGCCGAGTGAACGTGTACTCCACCTTGCCCTGGAACTCATCGTCGCCCCCGGCCTCTGCGCAGCAAGGCGGAACATTCGTCAGCTGTCCACCAAACCTTGTGACCGCTCGCTGTGCCACGGACGCAGGCGAGGGACGTGTACTCACTGCAGAGGTTCGTTGTGTACGTGTTCATTCCGTAGAACTCAGACGAGCCCTTCACCACCGCCATTTCTTCCGGAGTGAAGGTGGGCAGGCGGTCGCCTAGCATCTCCTTCATATACGCCGGATAATGTCCGAGGTAGATGGGGTCCTGTGTGCCAAGCGAAATGCGAGTCAGTCACCGAACTAGAGCGAGCAATTGCCGCATATGCGCCTGCGAGGTCCACTCGACGGGGGGCAAAGAGAAGGCAGAATCATCGCGGTGGTAGAAAGTGGACGACGACGACGGGAGCATTCCACAGCGAGTCGAAAGGACTTACCGCGAACCATCCTGCAGAACAGAGGTCACGATGTCAGCAGGACTTCCTAAACGAGCGAGCCTATTCAGATAGGGCTTCCGGGACCGAAACGTACCGATGGCGACGTCCAGCGCGCGCTGCGCGGCGGCGACGTCTGCAATGCAAAGAAGAAAACAAATATGACATTAGCACGCGTGCCTGTCTGACGGGGACGCCGCGGAACACCGCGCGCAAGAACTGACTTTCAGGACTGTCGTCGTACGGAAGTGCCCAGTCGCCGTTGAGCGTGATGCCGATGGTTCCGCCCTGGGTCGCCTTGAACTCTTCGCGGTACAGCTTCGAGGCGTACGCGTGGGACAGAATGACATTGTGGCCGACGCTAGAAGGCAGAACGGAACGAGCGCCCCGACAACACCGCGAGCGATGACACGACAGCACGGGCGGACGAGGTGAGCGAGCGGCAGACCGAGAGAAGGGTGGCGCAACGTACATCCACGGTTCCGTCGAAGAATCGCCCTCCGGGGAGCGCGTCCGATCACTTGACCGGCCGGGGGCGAACACGCCACGACCATGGCCGAGGACGGAAATACACCAGGGCTCGTTCATGGTCAGCCTGTACATGCACGGCATGTGATCAGAGCGCGAGGCGACAAGCACGCATGGAATGCACACGCACCAGTACTTTACGCGGTCGCCGAACCGCTCGAAGCAGATCTGTCGGAAGAGATGGTACGACGGAGATGAACAGCATGCTCATGACATCCGACACTCGTGACACTTAGAAGACATACCTTGGCGTAATGGACATAATCTTGAACGATCTCCTTGTTCAGCCAACCGCCATAACGGTCATACAATGCTTGAGGGAGGTCCCAATGGTATAACGTCTGGATAATTCGCGGCGTAATAAGAAGAATGCATAGTAGGCGTGCCAAGATTTCACGCACCACGAACGGAACAATCCCGCGCTCGAGGAGGGCGTCGATCAGATTCGAGTAGAACTGGATCCCAGCCTCGTTGATGGGGTCGTTGCGACCACCGAGCGGAATAATGCGCGACCACGCAATAGAAAAGCTAGCCGAAGCTATGTTAGGGGGAGGAAGACGCACACTGGCACAGCCATCCTACCGGTAAGACTTCACGCCATATTCCACCAAGAGGTCGAGGTCCTCCTTCCATCGCTTGTAAGAGTCGGTGGCGACCTCACCGTCCCTACCGTCGAGCGTCTTGCCAGGAAGCTTGGCAAAGTCATCCCATATTGACTTTCCACGTCCGTCGACGTCAGTCGAACCCTCGATCTGAAAACTCGCTAGAGCACAAGCGGGCAATTAGCACCGAGTTCGGGATAGGTGGACAGGCACGCCTTGGAAGGCCATGTGTGACGTGCGTTCCCAAGGGTCAGAAAAGGGAGACAGCTCACCGGTAGCGAAGCCCCAGAGAAAGTCGCTGGGCAGCTTGTTTGGCGATGCGACTTCTGCGGACATGGTGGCTGGAGGGTGTACGGGAAGGACAGAGGAGCGCTGCGAACATGTTTGCTCTTAAAGTATGGCGAGGAACCAATGCCGATATCATCTCTGAGGGCTTGGAACGGCATATCCGACAACGGAGGACCGAGGAAAGTCCGGAGGGGAAACTCGGGCCTCTCGCAAGCGGACGCGGCGAGTGCGAGTTCCTTGTAAGACTCGGGCGTGGAATCCGCAATGTGTTGCCGCTTCCCGTGCAGGAAATTTCCACAGAACGTGTGGTCCCTCCGTCCGGCTCTTCAGCAGCTGGCTGCGGGTGCTCTTCTTCTAGGGTTGCATCAGTGGCGAGGAATGCACTTGCAGGCATGATGCGGGCAAGAAAATTGACTTTTTGAAGTCCCTAGATACTCCGGGGCAGCGCCGGCGAGTTGTATGACTTTCGTCATCCACGTTTATGCGCGGCTGAGTTTACCGCCTTGTCAAATGCGCTGAGAAATAGCCGAGCAGGCAGGTCTCTCTCGAGTCGACGAGGCGGTTCGTGTACAAGTCCCCGCCGGCCTCGTCTCAGCCCTCCTGTATTCCGGCTCGCTGTAAGCGCCCGTCCGCAGTGCTTGAGCTGCACACCTGACATACAGAATGCTGCACACCCCGTTTCATGTAACTATATACCGCACAGAAGGACGCAAGAGGACTTGTGTCATGTTCAAAGAGAGCTATTTGGAAGCACAGCAAATTGAGACGGCTCTCCCCTGTCGGTCAGCACATCCTAGCGCTTCCCGAGGTATCTCCGGCTACCCTTCCCCGGCCGGCGTCCCATATAACGATCAACACCCCCATCAACTCTTCTTCCATCCGATAGGAATTAGAGAGCTCGATACCGTCCAGGACACAACTGTACTCGTCTATTCAGCGGATTATCACCATCACAATGCCCGCCAAAAGCGTTGCCGTCCTGGGCACCGGCATATTCGCCACAGAGGGTAAGCATTCGTCTCCTCTCGCTCGACATACCTCCGGGGATTCACCTTTGCTCCTTGACGCATCGTATACATTCTCCCTGGGGGATTGCGCGATCAGCCCATCTCCCTGCGATCGCCGCGCTGGGAGACGCCATCGAGCTAAAGGCCGTCTACTCTCGGTCTAACAAGAGCGCGTCAGCGTTCGCCCGAGACGCCCAGGAGGTCCTCAAGCTCAAGCACACGCTCGATGTCTACCACGACGAGGACTCGGCGGTGTCTCTTGATGTGCTGCTCGGCCGATCCGATATCGATGCTGTAATCGTGGTGCTGCCCATCACCGTCCAGCCCAGCGTGGTTCTCAAAGCACTCGCCGCCGGCAAGCATGTCCTGAGCGAAAAGCCGGTCGCCCCAGACGTCAGCCAGGGCCGCGCCCTGATCAAGGAGTACGAAGCAAAGTACAAGCCGAAGGGCCTGGTCTGGCGCGTCGCGGAGAATTTCGAGGCCGAGCCCGGCTACCGCGCGGCCCAGCGGGTCATCCAGGAAGGGAAGATCGGGAAGGTCACCTTCTACAACGCCCGCGTCGTCAATTACATCGACGAGAACTCAAAGTGGTACAAGACGCCTTGGCGCACCGTTCCGGACGTAAGCCATCTGCTGAATGCGTCGCAAGTGTGCGGTCACTGACAGACAGATGAACTCACGGCGTATACACCGTCGTCATTCAGTATCAAGGCGGTTTCCTGGTATGTCATGCGCCCTGATCCAGCGTTAGTCCACGTTCCTGACTCTTTGCCTCGACGACCTTCGCGTATGCAGCTCGACGGTGGTGTCGTACGTTGCCCACTAACTTCTTGGTCTCGTCTGCCGTGCGCTCATCTCTTCCTCTAACACTACCAACAGCACACAATCGCGGCATTGCGAGTAATACTCCCCAGCCCGTTCAAGACCGTTTCGGCCTTCGCCTCGCTCGCAAAGGAGATCCTGCCGCCACAGGACACCATAAACGCCATCATAAAGTCCGCCGACGGCTCGCACGGCCTCGTCGAGCTGACCTGGGGAGCCCCAACGCCTTCGCGAGCAAGCCAGGCGGGCAACAATATCACCGTGACCGGCACAGAGGGCTGGCTCGAGCTGACGCGCGCCAACGGCGTCATGCGCGTGTCCGTGAAGACGATTACGCGCGACAAGGACGGCAAGCCAACCGGCGAGGCGGAGCAGGTGATCGAGGAGAAGGAGGTGGGCATCGAGAAGGAGATTGCGGGCTTCCTGCGGGCCATAGACGGCACGGACGACGGCATCGACGATCCGCGGGGCACCCTCGTTGATGTGGCGTTCATCGAGGCGGCGCTGAACAGCAACGGCTCCCCGGTCGACATCGTGGAGCTGGCGAAGGTGTAAAGAACGCTGCGAGCACGGCGGGGAATATCCGTCTCGGGGCGTAGAAGGCATAGAAGCAGTCATGTCGGTTGTACCAGTAGCCACGCGCATTGCACCCGTTTATCCGCCAGTGCGAGGCGTTCACCCAGAGCCTGAAGGCCGATGCACGCACTTCCTTCCAGCAACTCTCATCCGAGCTTGCCCAGCGCGTGCCGCACCGGGAGTTTGCACTACCACAAACTCAAATACCGTCGGGAGCGCGCGCCCGGAGGTATTACGGCAACCACACCATAGCACGTCGTCGAAGCACGCTCATTCCTCGGCGAATCAGCCACGGTGAACCATGCGACGGGATCTCGCTGGGCGACCGTGGGCAGCGGCCTCGCAGAGGAGGGTCTCAAAATAGCGCGTCGCGCCCACGGGCGTATGATTGACGATAGGCACGGCACGGTTTGGGAGGCCAAGGAGACGATGGGTTCGCAGGGGCGCACGGGCTATATGGGGTCCTTCCCAGAAGCGATACCCAAGTGACTTTAACGGGCAGGGGAACGGAACGTGGCCCGCGATGTGGTGGGCATCGACTTCGACGTTCTATCCACGATGGGCTAAACAGGATATGGAAGTCCTTACGCAGGGGTTGCTGTCATTGAGCGTCATGGCGCTCACGAGAACTCAGCGACCGGATTGCACCCTCCAGTCCGAGCAATCGAACGCGCGAAGGCCCTCCGGGATCGTCGGCGCACCAGACGGGTAAGACTAAGCTCCGTAGATGACACTCACGATCAATGAGCATGCAGATAAGCATCTTCCGCGCCGATAGTGCAGCGGACGCGTATAAGCAGCACGCGGCGAAGGCAAGGAAAGCATTCGCCAGAGACGCATAGTTTTCGTCTTGCCTAGCGGCATAGGACATGGGTCCACGGCGACCACGGTGTACGTAGAAAACGAAATAAGCTCGTGGTCCATCGTCAACAAGTGGGGGACACACGCATGTACAGTATGTTAAACAGGCAGATCCACTCAAGACCATGCGCAGCACTTGTGTGGGATTTGCGTGCGTACAGAGTGCGCATGCTAAGCACTTCTGCGCGAGAGCGGTAGCGCATTGCTGTGTGAGAGCACTGTCTTCACGTCCCCAAGGAAACTCCTGCTAAGGACACTCGCGGTTAGGCCAGCTGACGATGGCGCGACGAATACGTCGCTTTCATGCTCTCGTCGTCTTCAGAGGTGTACTGCGCGCGAAACTCAGTATACGAGAGGCAAAGCAACTGCATTATCGAAAGCGATCATCGTAGCTGGTATAAATAATGGCTGAGAACGCCGAGACCTCTCTGACGTCTGCCAGAGCCTGCGAGAACGACGACACACCATCAGACTCGTTATAGCCAGGTGGGCGGATGAAAATACACCTACATCGACAAGCTCGTTGGGTAGCCCCTCCAATGCCAGATGACACCATCTCGCAAGTCCAGGCAGCATGGCTGCTAGCCTCTCCCTAGGCTCCTGCCCCATGATTGCGTCTTCCTGCTCGCCGTGTGAACCAAAGACATGCTTCTCAACACCTCGGAATAGCACCTCCATCGCCCTGTCTAGGCATACCTCGAGCACACGCTCGAAGGAGCCAGAAGCGAGGTGCTTGCGCGTCTCCTCCAGGAACGCCTCGAATTTGGGATCGGGAGCAGTCGCGAGCCAAGGTGGGATGCCGCCCTGGGTGAGCACATGTTGCAGCGTTTCGGGGGTTGGCGGAAGCAACGTCGAGAGGAAGCTGCAAAGTACAGGTCGAAGACCGTGTATGATTAGACCCGCTCATGCCGAGCTTGCAGAGAGCCAGTCTAGAACGCACTTGATTCGGCGCTCTTTACCCTCGAAGGTGACCTCGTACTCGACCCTGCGACGGACGTCACCAACGAGTCGATGGATATCCGCGGAAGTCAGCTTTGTCTTGAGGGATACGCTGTGTAGACAATGTTACGTCTGCACCGACAGCATAGAAATGCGCGCGCACCCTTCGAATACCTCTTCAACCCCTCTTCGCACTCTTTCACCAACATCCTTCCAGCCGACGTGCAAGATCCACCAGCTCAACGTAAGATATTTCCTTTCCGTCTCCTCGCTGACCGTCTCGGCTTCCTCGAGCTCATCGGTCTCGAAGTCGTCCAGGCTACTGTCACCCCAGAATAACGAGTACACCGACGTGCTGTACTCCAGTTGCTCGCGTATCCTCTCATCGCGTTCTTGCTGTATCAATGACTGAATGTACTTTGAACGCCCAAGGATGCTGAGCTGGATGTGTGTGAACAAGGATAGGAGTGTGACGGAATAGATGACAGTAAATGTCCGTGTGAACGCTATGAGGTTTCAATGAATATAGAACGAGCTGCGAGCAGTAATACACCTACTGAGCATCTTGACCTCCCGCCACAGCTCTGCTTTGCTTCTGGTCGCGGGACTGAGAGAACTGAGATGACTGTCCGGGGACGCCTGACAACAGTTGAGGCAAGTGGTCACCATCAAGCAGGAATACCTACGGAGATGTTCGACGGTCCAGGTGCAGCTGAACTCGACATAGAACTCGTAGTGATGACGGAGTCCGACAGTTCTGCTCCTATACTGGATCTTGGGGAAGTGGACGTGGTGCCGCCTGCCGAAGGCTCCGGAGAAAGATGGGCCTGAGAGGATGGCATAGAGAACTGGTCTACCCAACTAGCCGAAGATGCGGATAGCCCTGTGGATACGCCGTCATTCGACGATATCACGGAGACGGAGCCATTGTCGGACCGCAAGTCTATGTCTGGACCATGGTGATTGTCCACACTGGATGTGACACTTGACTCGGAGGGTGCGGCGGGATGATGGTGTTCGCTCTTGTCTCTGGGCACTTTCGAGAAGGACTGCAGCTCTTGTGTGACGCCCTCGACGTCCATCTCCTGGAGAATGTGGGCACCGAGCGTAGGCAGAAGGGCCATCACGGTGAAGCATATGTCTTGCTGGTTCTGGTCGAACCGCCTCCTCAGACTACGAGTGACACACAGCGCCCTCAGTCCATATTGGCTAGTATATGCGTATCCTGTTACATACTTTTCTCGTGCCACACGTTCTTGAAGGATGGAATTGCGAACATCCTCCAGTCGTGCGGAGATATAGCGTCCGACGAAGTACGCGCTGCCGACGTACGCCGTCGCTTTCGTGAGTCCGCGTCGTCGTTCATTGAAGTAGTTTCCAAGCGCATGGAACATCCCGAGGTGACGGTGGCATGAAAGCAGGAACGTCGAGCGGGCGTCCTCGAGACCGTCGAGCCACTTGTCGAAGAGCCCCGCAACGCCGGGCAGGTCGCCGGCGCTGCCAAACACGTGCTCTGTGTGCCGGACGCTCATCACAACCTTTCCCTCCACCGTCATCTTGCTTTACGACAAACATGGTCTGTTCACCCTCTCGAACAGGACTTTGTGAAGTCTGACACCACATGCAGGGCGGAGGAGCGAGATATCCGTACCCGAAGGAGGTCTGGTCGCCCGCTGGTGAGTTCGGTGAATCGTCCGCGGCTGTCGTCGCCTTTCTCAACCTCACCGCGTCCAGGCGGCTGGTGGACGCGGCCATCCAACTGGAAGACGAACACTGCGATTGCGTTCGCTGGCATTCTTGCTGTTGCTTACGGCGTGTTCACCGTCAGTGCTGAGAAGGAGGTGCGCATGACTCCTCATTATCATCACAGGTCTCTGGTAACACATGAGGGTTCATGTGTAGAAGCGAACCGTCCCGCCTATCCGCCCTATACCTTCCATGAAGGTACGTCGTGCGTCCATTCGTGTTGTAGCTCTCCGCTCACATTCTGTACAGTGGGCGAAGGAGTTCAGGGAACAGAAGGAGGCAACATAACTGCAGAGCGCATTCCCGCCGGTCTGTCCGTAACACAGGCGAATCCCATAGATCCCTTCACCTGCTGCCTTCTACGCCGGAAATTGCCCGTCCCAGTATCATGAAGTATTGGATGCCCAGCAGCCTCGTTCTGGCATTGCCATTCTTCTACAACTTCAGAATGCCGCACTTTGTCCGTGTTGCCAGTATGCTCTCCTACGCAGATGGATACCGGATACTGCATCGTTGGTGTTGCTCTTCGACGGCTCTCGTTGCCTGTTACCGCCACATTACCGTGATAAGGTGACGCCATGCTAAGTTGGGCACAGTTACAGCTCCCTCTCTCGGCCGACATATAGATCGGCAAATTCTCTCTTGCTCGCTGCTCTTCGCCTTTTGGTTGTGGGCTCAAGTTTCTTTCTTGTAAGCTCACCGACGGGGGGCGTTCTCCTCCGGCAGTACCTCGGGATCATTCACGGGAATGGTCGAGAGTTAAATCTCATAGGTGCGTACTGCATTGAGTCTTGCGAGCGCGATGACCGGCCTTTCAGCGTGCTTGTGGAGATGGCAACACATGCGTGCATTTTACGCCTGCTACATAGAGACGTCAGCGCGGGAAATGTCATCATACGGCCCTCGTTGTCTTCCAAATTCATCCAAAATGGCAAGAAGAAAGTGATATGGGAAGGCGAACGAGTTCTGACCGACTGGGAACTGGCGAAGGAGATCCCAGTGCGCGATCCGTCAAAGTCAGAAGCACCGAAGGAGGTGCCTAGACAGCCGGAACGCACGGTGAGTCCTGTTGATGCGCTTTGACGTGTTCTTGACTGACGGTGTCCTAGGGGACGTGGCAGTTCATGTCGGTGGCCTACGTGGAGAACCATCCCAATTGGCCAGTGACAGTTGCGGACGAGCTCGAATTATTCTTCCACGTTCTCCTCTTCTACGCTGTGCGCCTCCTTCATCATAACATCAGCAACGTCCCCTTTGTCGCGGAATGGTTTGATAGGTTCACCATCAGTGGGGAAGTCAAGCGACGCTGTAGCATTGCAAAGAGGATGGCCATGAACGAAGGGATCATCAGGGCCTCTCGATGGATTCCGCTACAATTCAAGTTTGCCGATGGCCAGGTCCATTCCGAACTCAATAGCCTGTTGGACGACTTGCTGCAATACTTTGAGGCACGATACCAGGTTCTCGCCTGGGAAATGCAGAAGTCTGCGCACACGCTCGGCCCTTCCCATGCGCGAGCTACACCAGCTCCTTCTCTATCGCCCGACGGCACAAATCGTCACGAACAGCTTGAGAACCTTAGGCGATTGGGTGTGCGGAGAAGACGCCGAGCTGTCGATGAACCCTCCGATGAGACCAATCCAGCGCGAAGGATCTCGACACTCACTCTGTTTTCCTTGCCCTCCTCGCCGATGCAATCGATCCCGAGCGGAGTACGCCTGAATGTGCACCTGTATGGCCCGTGGCAGATGTGCTGCCAGACAGGCTCCCCGACAACTGCGACCCAAGGATGCTCGCCTCCATTGCCAACAAGAGGTATACGCCATCCGCAGGGAGGACCGCAACGCGGATCCGGAGGGCGCCCCTGCGCGGAAGAAGCATCGCACCGGCGACGTCTCCGAACCGACTCAACTCTCCATTCCCCCTCAGCCAACAAGGACAGGTACGGTTAGCGGGTCTCTGGGAATGTCGCTGGGGGTTTAGGGAAAGGCAGGGTTCGTGCTACAGATTGTACCACCAGTCGTGCAACGCTCTCGTAGACCCTTGCACGTTACTTGTGCTATGGCTTCTCTCCTCTAATTTCTTGATGCGAAACTCGGCAATGCAACCAGTCCCGTGCCACCTTCCACATACACCATAGAGGCTCCCGCATACCTATGACAAGCCTTCGTAATCTGCAGTGACATTTGAGCCCTCTTACTCAACGCGAGAACTCCACGACCCCATGTGGCGAGGCTATGAGCGGTACCGCGTTCGTGGGGTCAGTGTGGTCTGGCTGGCGAGAGCGAGGAGGTGAGAGGTCAGCGGACGAGAAAGGCTGAACGTGTTCGCAGTGACGGAACTGTTCGATTTCGATAAATCCATGCATATACACGTACGATACTACCGGATACGATTACAAAGCACAGAGGGACAAATCTTGGCTGTTCCGGGGCGTCCCAGCACCACGGCGGGGCAGCGAAGGCATCTCCTCATTGGTCCTTGCGAAATGTCACCTTAATACAGTGACGGCCAAAAGTCGTGCCCCACCCCCCTACTTTCACAGGATTGTATACAAGCCCAGGCTAGTCACACATGTGTATATGATATCTAGATTGTATACTGGGTGTTATTGATTTGCTACTGATTATTGAGGGTGTAGCTCTTAATGGAGCGCGAGAAATACGGGCGCTTATTTTAGCGCCTGCCAGCGAAGCACAGCACTCAGCCATGACCCTCAACTTAATCCACTACCATTCAGTCACTGTACATATTGCACCTCAGAATCTTCATCCTCATCCTCTATTCTTTCTGCTCTTCACACATGGTTGCTCTATCCTGCCTTAAACG
>MU277724.1:63456-174206 GCA_022385805.1 Pilatotrama ljubarskyi | reverse complement strand
ATGATTCCCTTCCTGAACGTATCTCAACTCTTCGCCGCAAATGTGGTAAACACACTCGTTTCTGAATGATTTGTATCCTCCTTACAAAGTAATCACATCATTTTGGTTGAATGTGAAGTGGTCCCAGTGCATCTCACCACACATATATGCCAAAATCAGAGGATACAGAGACTCTCAAACCTTAAGAGTGGGACCATGTGATAGCTTACAGCATAGCCTACATATCTGCAAAGATGCGTGAGAAATCATGGGCAATTACTGAAATTATACGGGTGACAAGATTATGCTGGGGGGGTGGGGCGTGACTTTTGGCCGTCACTGTATCTCGCTCCGGCGAGTCCGTCAGAAATTTGACAGAGTGCTCGAGGGTCTCCAGCATTCCCTCGTAAGTGAAGTCCGCGGCCACACGCTTCTTGCTCTTTCGCGATTTCTTCGGCGCTGGCGAGGGCGACGCGGCCTGTGGTCTGCCGCTGACTCGTTGTCGAATGTCACTCTTGCGCTGAGTGTAAAAGCTGTACATATATGTCTCGAAGATCAGCTGCATCGGTTTGGAGGTGAAATCCTCGACCAAGGGAAGGGCCCATATGTCCAACGTGTGGCTCGATATTCTGGAGTTGTAGATTGTCTGCAGGGACATTCCACCGAATGCTTGACAGAAAGCTGCCTTGAGGCCTTCCCGTTCCTGCTTTTTCCCAACGTGGACCATGACAAGTCTCCGGAGAACAACGTAGAGTAGGACCCAGAGAAAAGACTCCACGTCGTCCTGTACGGTGGTCGTGACAGACTGCTGACCAGACATCAGCGCCGCGAGGAGGCGACACGACATGAACTGCAAGGTTCCCTTTAGGATCTACCATCAGTGACAGCTCTGACTATGCTCCGAGTCGGAATGGCCTACAGATATGCCAGCACCATGCTGTGTCGTGACAAAGGTAGTGTGTGTCCGCTGCATCGGTTCCTGCAGGTGATATCGCAGAGGGCCATATGCCGTCGGAGCCTCCACGGTCTCCTGCCTGATCTTCGTGAATGTGTCTTCCATGCGAGCGTACTTGAGTTCGGTCAAAAACCCTGCCGTGCCCTGCTTCTTAGCGTCAAGCGGTAGGAGTACATTCCCCGGCGCTCGCAGAGAACGTGTCGAGCCGGAAGTGGGGCGAACCTGGGGCGAACAAATGAAAGGCTGCGCTGGCCGCATGCAGACGAGGCGATGTGGCTGTGATATACCTACCATCCCCCTATAAGTACCTGTTGCTCCCGAACGCCGCCGTATGTTTTCGGTATGTCTGTCGGACCTATCGGGACCCACAACTGAGACTTGAGTGTTCCGAACAGCTGTCCGAGCGTTTCTTCCGCCAAATACGGCATCCCACGGCGGTTCCCCTGTCCTAATCCGGCGTTCCGTTGATCCCAGGACCCCTGATAATCCCAGGGTAGGCCGGCCGATAAGCGCCCGTGTTTGGGAGGGTCCGTGTCCGGACGGTTTTTGGCCAGAATGTCCGGACTTTCGGCCGCCCGGCGGATTCTGGGTGGGCATGTCCGGACCTTCCGCCCGGCCCCTGCGGGGCCGGGCGGGCTGTAGCATAAGGGCTCCCCCCGGTCCGGCGTGACCGACCCCTGCCGTCGGCCCGTCGGCGCTTTCAGGGCGCCTAAGGCCCCTGCCCCCCCCTACCCATGTCCGGATGGGGACCGGCCGACATCCCTCCCCGTCCCCCATGTCCGGACTATCGGCCGGGTGAGAAGGCCATTTTTGGCCTCCGTGTCCGGACTCCCGACCATCATCCGGCCTCCAAAAGCTTAGACGCCGTCCGGATGACGGGCGCTTATCGGCCGGGATACCCTGGGATTATCAGGGGTCCTTTGATCCCCCGCTCACTGTCCCCCGGGCGGTCTTCCCACGCCTTCTTCCCGTCCATATTGGGCCCGCCCAACGCGCGCTCCGCCGCTTCCGGCCTCTGTCCCCGCTCCCCGAGTCCCACTTCCCGCTCGCTCGCTCGCGCCCGCCCGCTACCCATCTCCAGCTGCGCGGATCTGTCGAAATGGTGTCCTTATATTAATATGTACTCTATAGCATAGCGCGCCAATGAACACTTGGCGGAATACGACCACGCACGTTACGTTACGCCGCCTCTGAGCGCCCGCGCGGCCTTGCGCACGACTCGCGCGCCCAACTTCTCCTTCCTCTCAGCCTCCATTCAGGCACCAACAAGTCCCCTAAGGTGTAGTTCTGTTAATAGGCATCTCTGCGTCTTCTCTGATTATATCTCTCCCTCGCAACACTCAAACCTCCACGCACGACAAATCTTGACCAACCCATTGCGCTGCGTGTGGTATCTTGGTGAGTACGACCGCTTTCTCTGAAGATCCATCTCTGTCGGGAGTGGGCTGTTCAGCCTAGCGATGATGACTTGCTTTGGATCCGACCTTGGAACCCAGTCACATTGCGACGCACGGACGCCTGCTCGCCTAAGTGGGCCAATGGCCCACATTGTAAGGGATGCAGCCCTACTCATAATGCATGGCTTTGGATGGGGTGCAACTGTTACGCAGAGTGTGTGGAACCGACCCTGGCACCCCGTCTGCCTCCGGTTGGCCTCAACCTGTTCCGCCCCGCTGTATACCATGTAGCATGCTGAAACCCCCACCCCACGCACACACACACCCCACATAGGGCAATGGATGGTATGCCACAGCCCAAGGCATTTCATAGAGTGAGTCGTTCGGATGATGCATTGCCTATTGGGTGCTCCGGCCTCAACAACTTGAAACTGTTAGACTCGCTCGGGCATTGCCTTCTCGCCATGGACTTGTGCTGCCCCCAGCGTCAAGATGCTCCCCTCTCGTTCGATGTCGATGCACGGCTACAGGAGGCCCTGAATCTGAGCGCCGTCACCATGCATCAACCCGATGCCGACACACGAACGACGACTTCGGGGAGATCCACGCCCCCATTCGCAGCGACGCCGCACAGGCCGGTGCGACGCTGGTTATGCGACCGTGCGGTAATGTCGAAACTGATCGTAGGGCAGGGTACTCAACGGCACGGAGAATGCAGTGTAACGGGAACCTTCGCTCCAAAGGAGGTATTCCTCATGCAACATCAGCGTTCGGCAGCAGGCCTCGTCGTGACTGTCGCACACTAACGCCCGCAATCATTCCCTCGACAGGTGATCTCTGATGATTCTGCTGAATGGTCATCCAGACTGCCATGTGCACCGGTCAACGATTCCAAGAGCATGGTCTTCCGTCGCCGGTAAGCCCCCGCGACGCAAACCATCATGCCTACTCCAGTTGATCCTCTGCCGTGTTCATCGCCTGACTGCGGAATCTACCTCAGCACGTCAGCATACGACTGCGCTCCTTTCCGGCCGACAATCTCCTCGAAGTCCAACGTCTCCCACTCGTCCAGCTCGAAGTCGTCTTCTATCCGTCCTGCCCAGTCCATCATTTTCTCCTGGTCCTCTAGCGCAAGGACCCTCCGAACAGTATCGACGATTTCGAATTCTTTGGCTGCGCCTGAGAATGCCGTGGGCCTCAGTGACCGCCCTCTCGATCGTGGATCAACCCACCTCTGGGCTTCATCGGCTTAGCGATGTCCATAATGTGGACCTCCTGCCGCGCCCGCGTCTGGCTCTGCCGCGAGGTGCCGTCTCCCTCATTCTCGCCTGCATCCTCTCCTACCCATCCTTGCTCGATGTCGGCTGTATACTCGTCGTCGCGGTCATCGCGCCCCATCCAAGTCTTGGTCAGCGGACGTCTGCATGCGGAACGGCCCGCGGTCCATGTCTGACTGTCGTCGCATCCGAGATGCGGGCGTGGTACCCGCCGGTCGCAGCAGTACTTCGAGCAAGAGCGCGAGCGCTGGTACCATGGCTTGGTCTCCTTGTCCCACGGTGCTAGTACCCGATCGAGCTCCTCCTGGACAATGCGAGGGAGTGAAGTCAGCTCGCCGACCGACGCCGACGTCACACGAAAGGGGGGAAGCAGCGGAGGTCCGGGTGGGGGGAGAGGGCGAGGGCGGAGGTAGGGGGCAAAGGTCAATGGAGTGCTTACAAGCGGGACATGGCGGTTGAGCTCGGAGAGCGTCCCGAGGACTTGCTTCGTAGCGTGCTTGCTACCGGGCTCGATGGGTCGGACTACGATCGTCGTGCTTTGCTTCTTGCTGCGCGAAGGCATTTCGGAGGGTGTCCGAAAGGATGTTATGCAGATGTGGGGGCGAGTCTTACTCTTTCTCCCGGGTTTGCGCTGAGATATACGGACGCAGAACAGCCCCGCGCGAGTCATCGTTATATGCGGTTGCGAGAACTCCGCTGCACTGCTCTCTCCGGAGATCCATTAGTGGCGGCGGTGACTCAAGAGTTGTACACTCGAGTCAACCCTCGGGTGAGAACTATCAATCATTTAAAGCCGTCGGGGCCCCACGGTTGCTCCATACAGTAACTCTGCTGACTGCATCTTCCCTTGCGGATACTGGAAGATGGAAGTCACAGTGTATCGGAGGCGAGGCTGTATCCTTGTGACGCCTCACAACGCGGTACCGCAGGCGCGGGCCCCGAAGCACGACCAGTGAAGCTTACCCATCGCGAGGAATCGTCGCAGCGGCGTCGCTCTTCTGGTCCTCGCGTCCTCCGTATGGAGTCACAGCGTATAAAAAGAGACCATGGGACGCGCAAGCTGTACATCGGCGGCCGAACGGCGACCTTCCCACCGGCCTGCCATCACAATTTCGCCATGTGTGCCCCTGGACTATCGACGACCGATACGCAGCCTTCACAAGCTCACGACAAGCTCAAGGAACTCTAGCTCTTCATCACTGAAGGAGGACCAAGACGCCGTGGGTTTAGAGATGGGGAATAGCATTATACTATTGGTACCGTACGTCTCCAGGGTTGAGTTGGTGGTAGGTATTCAGATGGTAGAGTAGCGAACGTGAAGATGGTGTGTAAATGCAAAGGCCGTTGATGTGGGTTATATGCGTGCGAAGCGGATGAGGGGTGACTAACTCGTAGTATACAAGGGCGGGGCAAGCAATGATACAATGCAGAGTCAATAAATAGAAAGCGAGATACAATGCAAGGGGAGAGCGCAGGTTCCGCTGAGAAAGGGAGCGAGCAGTGGCGATGCGTTCAGACGTCTCGGATGTCGATCCTGACGAAGAGCGTGGAGAATAGGTACTGGGAGAGCTGCCCGTCGTGCAAAGGCAAGTGCCGGTATCCTGTGAAGGCATCAACATTTACCGAAGCGGCCGGAGCAGACACAACTCACCTAGATTTAAGCTGCCCAGACTGGCGCAGTAGACAGCGAGCGGTTCATCGTCCTCCTTGTCCTCCTGCTTAACGGAAAACCTGACGAACACAAGATCCTTCATGTCGCCCACGAGGTCGAAGGGCAGACAGATCTGCTGCTCCCAGACCGGGTTGAACCCGTTGTTCTTCACCACGCCCGTCCGGCACGTCACCGTGCGCGCCGACGTAGCGGCGATCGTCGTGCCAGAGGTTGGTGGGGAGTACGCGTCGGAGGTGTTATCCGGGAGGAACGGCGAATGCGTCCAGTCCGGGATGTGGATCGAGACCTCTACAAACGGGTCGATGACGGACTTGTCGATGATCTCGCGCCCCTGCGAGTCCTTCGGGCGCGGGAGCTGCTGGGCGGAGATGACAGTGATACTGAGCAGGTGTTCCGTCCGCTTCGCGAGCAGCTGCTTGTCGGCATTCCGCAGCGCAGGCGGCTTTAGGACATAACCTGCCCGGCCGTTGCGCTGGAACATCGCGTGATTGATCATATATCCAAGGTCTGTGCATAAAGAACCGTTCCAGCACGCAGTTACACTGCGATACAGAATGACGTACCGAACGTCTGCCAATTGATAGCGACCAACTGACACCCCGCAGACCAATACCGGTGCGGCTCGTAGTTCGTCGACCCGATGCGCGTCCCCTTCGGATACGTCCGGACCAGGTGCGTGCGATTGTGTTTGATGAGGTCCATCATGCCCTGCTTCAGCAGCTTGTTCGCCGTGTTCTCCGACAGCGAGAAGATGTGCTCCGGCGCGTACTGCTCCTTCTTGTTGAGCCCGCGGCACTTCACCCCGACCGTGTACACCAGCAGCGACACGAGCGCCATTGACATCTTCGTCTTTGGCGGCTGCCCCGAGACTGAGGGTGACTGCGGCATGCTCCCTGGTGTGACCTTCGGTGAACCCGGGGAACGTACGCGGCTGAGGGCACCGCGAGCCTTCTTGAAGTCGGACTTGAAGTCTGTATGATACGATTAGCTCTGCACAGACCACGTTCAGCGAATCGCTCTTGCCCACCTCGAATCAGCTCTGCCTGGGTCTCGCGTACTTTCCGCCACTCGTGTTTCGCCTCCCCGGCCAGGTCCGAGTCTGACGCCGACGTGTCCGTGGTGGACGACTCCGTGTCGACGCTGACCTCCTTCTCCGTCAGGCCCTGATTCTCTGAGACGTATAGGTTCTTCGCCTTGAGCAGCACTCGGCCCTTGAGATCCTCCGGACTCGGCAGCACCTCAATCTTGGGCCGCTGATCTACCGGCGCGTGCACGAGCGCATCCCCGAAGACCTCCTTCATGATCTCGACGAGCTGCTCCTGCTGTGGTACCGAGCAGTGGATCTCGGCGGAGATGATGATGGGGTAGGGTGAGGCAACGAAGGCGTACTTCGCGATTGCGGCGCACGTGTCTCGCACGGACACCTTGGACGTGAGTGTCCGCCCGTGGTACACCATGGGCTCCGTATCGCCGTCATAAATGTCCACTGCTTCGCGTCAGCTAAGTATGTACAGCAAATTATACTAGTGTTACTCACATTCTACGCTTCGACATGAATGAAGCAGCGCCCGGATGTATCCTTCGATTGTGCTCTCGCCGACGAGCTGGTGCCCGACAAGGTAGGTATTATGCGAAGACGAAATGTAGTATTCAGGCAGCGGCCGCGTCATGTCATGGTATACCCGGCCATGCTGGTCCGCGAAGGCCGAGTTGTCCGCAGAAAGCAGGAAAGAGGTGAAGCCGCTGAGAGTCATCCTCGCAGACTCTACGGACACGACAGATTCGCTCGACGTTGTCGTCGCTGTGCTAGGTCGCTGAGGATGCCGGGGGTCTATTAATGGCGGCTGCGCCACCTCTCTTGAGATCGAGACGGACTGCATCGCGAGGTCCAGCGAAGTCTGCGGGGGCGAGCCCGGTGTCGTGCCTCCACCGGGACAGGTGGAGTACCGCAGGAAGATGTGCTCAAGCTCAGGTCGACTGAGAGACGACTGACTGGCGAAGTCAGCGTCCTCTCCTACGCTAAGCACATGAGGTCGACGTACCTTCTGCGTCGTCCGCATGAACTCCTCGAACGCGGAGAATGTCAACCCATCGCCGCCATTGACAAGTTTCTTGTACAGCCTGTCAAGTTCCGGACGCGCCTTCAACGACTTGACGAAGCGCTTGAAGTCTGCGAAGTCAAGATAGCCCCTCTGCTGGGTATCCGCTTGCTGTATCGGGGGATTAGCCTCCAGCTTATTGAGATCGGCCGCATATACGCACCTGAAACCGCCTCAGGAGGTCCTGACGTGACGGATTGATGTTCAGCCTCCTGCACAACCGCTCCACGTCGTCGAAGTCCAGCCTCTGGTCCTGCTCGTCGTCCGCGCCCTTCCAGAACTGCTTCTCCCACACCGCCTGGCGCATGTCCGCGTTGCCCAATCCGCTCATGAGCTGCTGGCGGATCGCGTACAGCCGGCGGAGCGTGACGTCCCACATCTGGAAGATCTCGCGCGTCGCGGCGATCAGGTGCAGCGTCTTGTACCCGCCGTCGAGGACGTACACGATCGTTAGCCAGCGGTCCTCGTACTCCTGCGCAAGCTGGAACTGTTCGCGATAGTACCGCGCATCCGCGCCCTCGCGCAGCTCCTTGATGTTCTCGATAGGAACTGCGAAGTGGGTGATGTCGATGAGTGGTAGGATGAGTGGGTAACGGGAACACGGCACTCACTGAATCGCAGCTTCTTCGACTGCCAGATGATCTGCCCCTGGTCAGGGTCCAATCTGAAGATATACCGCTTCTGCTTCTTCGCGGAGACCTTGAGCATGGGCACGCCTGACTGCAGGAGCTGCGGGACTGTCGCATCCGCCGAGGACGAGGGTTGCGCTACGGGCGAGATAGGCCCCTCGAGCTGCGGCGGCGTCTGCATCTGATCTGGACTCTGCGCCTGCGTTTCCGGCTGTATCTGCCCTTGCATCCGCGTCTTCGTCTGTGTCTGCTGCTCGGTCACAGGCGATTCGGGCAGCGAGGCCATTCTGGTGAGAGCGGGGGATTGTAGTGGTGCTGGGGAGAGGAAGGGCGAGTCCGCGCTCGACGACATGCTGTGGTGGGCGTGATGAACTCGTGGTCGCGTGGAGAGCACCTCGCTTTGGGCGCGGCGGTGGCTCTGTCTCCGCTTCACCCACACGACCGGGGAGAGCGTGAAGGACGCGCTTGGCGACGGCAGCGGCTCGGACGCCGCCTCGTGCATGGGCGGAGCGAGGGGCGGGGCCGTGGAGGGCGACCGCCGCTTGAAGCTCGCCCGGCGCGCGACGGTCGTGCCGACGTCCTTTACCTGGTTCAGCTTTCGCTTTATCGACCCGCCTATCCCGTCCCCGTCTGTCCTCCTGCAACGGAGTGGTACGTAGTCCACGCTGGGGTCCGCGGCAGCGACGACGGTGTCGGCTATCGCGGGCACAGGCTCACCCTTGGTCGTGAGGAGATTCTGAGCGCGCGCGAGCGAGCGCGCGGTGGGTTCGGACGACATGTCGAACGGAACGGCGTCCAGGCGAGTGCGCAAGATTAACAGATAGTCATAGACGAACAACGAGCGGCATGGGTATAGGGGGAGCGCGAGGCGAGGCGGAGGGAGAAGGGCAAAGGTGGCGACGGCAAACGTTCTAATAGTCGCTAGGAAATATAGCAAGCCAAGTCACCCCGCTCCGGAGCCGCTGTTTCACAAAACCGAGGCTATTCAAGTTCTTATGATAGCAGAACGCACGCAAGCGGCGCAGGCATCGCCGGGGGCTCGGAGGGCGGTGGAGACAAAGTCAGAACAGTGCACACTGATGGCGCTAGCGCAGCTTAACGATCCGCAGGCTCGGACTGACAGGTTCTTCAACTCATTGCTCGGAATGGCCACACATGGTGAGCAGTACTGCATCTCTGGATTTGAAGGAAGACATAGCAGGCAGCAGTGTGATCCGTGGACGAAGGGCGGTGTGTTCGCAGCGGCGCCCATCTACGCATGGTGGACGAGGAGGGATCATGAGGAGGGTGCGTGCTCAACGGACAGCTCTGCAGAGCATGATATACGGCATCCTCGCACGCTGTCCTTGGGTGTCCATGCCAAGCCCGATGCTACCGGAGCTCATAGGACGCACACCCGCAAATTCAGTTGCGAAGGCTGCGTTCATGCAACGACTATATTAACTTCTCCGTGTAACCAAAAATCGTGGGAAAATCATCGCCTGGACGGGCTAGAAAGCAACATCGACTAAGTACTCTGTCTGTACAGTATTAGCAAAGCGACCCGAGAACACGAATAATCAAGAAAAACAAAGAAGCCCGAGCTATGACAAGCCCGCTCCTATCGCTGTCAGCACTTGATGAAGTTCCCGACGATGAGCGTCGGGATCCCGTACGGGTCGCGGCGGATCGTGAACGAGAAGCAGCAGCTGATAAAGCCCTCCTCGTTCGGCGGCGGCTGCGCGTCCTTGCCCCGCGCCGGGGTCGCCGACCCAGACGTCGGCAGCAGCGGCTTGTAGCGCAGCACGCACGACGTCAGCACCGCCTTTTGATTCGAGTCGAACGCGACGTTGCCGTATTTCTGCCAGAGCAGCGTAAAGTGAGATCAGTGTGACATGACAGTGTAGATGTAGCGCACCTCCCAATAGTTGACTGCGGAGTCTTCCGCCATTAGCTCATAGATGCACAGCCGTCCCTGCCCAAAGGAGCTACTTCCTCAGAAACCAACTACGGGAGGGCCAAACGCAGAAGGAACACGTACGTCTCGGAGCATGTACCCGTCCACGCCGACAAGCTCCGCGAACTCACGGTTCGCCTTGTAGATCTCGCCCGTGCGGCGCCATAGGCACGCTGGGATCGCCATCGCGGAAAATACCCTGTCATAATCGAGCAGGAGGCGTTCAAATGCCTCCTCGATGAACACCAAGTCCTGCGGGCAGACGGGACTGTCAGTCTGGGGCCAACGCGGGCTGCTGCGCACATGGTGCGTACTATGTCAGTGAGCGACTCCGACTGGGCGATCGCCTATGCGGTGCTCGAGGTTAGATGCGTCCCACAGTATCGACCCCGGGCTCACTCTGAACTTGGGCCGGAGAACGGACAGAGGCTGGAGGATCTTCTGCTTGGACTCTTGTGAAACGCTGGTGAGGTGGACGGTGGGGGACGCAATTAGTGCGACCGCATATAGCGCTCCGTAAGGCTTTGGCACGTACTTCCGGTCCATCCAGCGCGATAATCGCGCGTAGCCCTTCACGTAATTGTACGGTTTGAGCAACCCGGCCTCGTACTTGCTCCGGATGACCATGTTCAGTCGTTCGTTACGCGACCCCGAAGCCTGGTCCGCAGCGGTAAGGAAGAACCTCTCCGTTTTCGAGGGCGCCGGGAGGACAACGGGGGCTGGCTCTTCGGCCGGCTTTTCTCGTTCTGGAGGAGCGGATGGGGGCGGTGCACTTGCTGGTGCTGCTGCCGCTGCTGTTGACGTAGGTGCGGGTAGCGCGGGAGGCTGGGATATGTATGGATTGTCGACACCAAGGGAGACGGTGTTGGCGTATGTCGGACTTGTCATGTATGACGGTGACACCGCTGTAGGCTGGCTGAAGAAGGAGCCATCATCTAACGACTCCAAGAAGTCTCTGCGAAAGAAACGCACGGCGTCAGTCACATTGTAGATCGACAGCCTTTGAGAACAGAAGCGCGCGGAAGCGTCGTGGGCGGACAGACCCGTGGAGTTGGGTCGATCTCCCAAACGGACCGCGATGTGAATTCCGCATAGGCATGAGGAGGAAAGCATGTTATCTTGATCCCCGTAACTCGTGAAAACGTCTACAATCCAAACGCTGCAAGTCGGACAGCATACTGCGGTGTCACGACCTTAGACGATGCAACGAGCGTCACATTGATCCCGCGAATTGAAGGGCCAGAGGTAACGAAAGCCTCGCGAGAGGACACAAGGGCTACGCGGCCACTACAATGGTCTCTCATGTATGGCTTACGACCGCACGCTACCGCATGAAGGGCAGTCCCATGGGTTGTGGCGCCGGGACATCGAGGGACCATATACAGGTAAGACGGCGGCGAAGACCAGGGACAAACCGGGTATAGACAACGCGACCGACCCCTGGGGGACATGGGACGTTGCCTAAGGTCGTGACACCACAGTCGACAACTCGACTGGGGAACGCGAGCACGAGGTGCATCGTTCAACATCCGTCGCAATGCCGATTTTTGTGTGTCTCGATGGACCAGATCGACTTAGATGTAGAGTAGAAGAGATATGACACGCACGAAAGTACGGAAAATTCGTTACTCAGGGTCTCCGGAGGATACATGAACCCTCCCTGGGCCATGCTCATGCCCATGCCTGGCCATGTTGCGTTCATCGGTGATGTCACCGGCAGGGCGCCGTACTGCGCGACTGTCAAACGACCACAGCAGGGCGAGCTCAGCTGTTAGATACGGTCGCTCAGGGGTGATCGCGGCGGGGAGATACTTGCCAGGCAGGCCTCTCGAGGGGTCTATGGCCGGGTTGGAGATTGAGGAAGAAGTCGCAGACGCCTTCTCCTTAGCCGTAGGTCGCCGTTCGTCGTGACAGAGGTGCCCTATCTCGCGCTTGATGCTGTAGTGGCCGCGGAACAACGGTTGCGCATTGAGTGCGCAAAGTCCAACTCAGCTGGAAGGAGATGTGGACGGCGTACGCACCAACGTTGACAAGGTCGACCCTCATCGCAGGTCATATGGCTCCGGCGACAGTACAGACAGGCATGGTTTACTTTCCTCCGTTTTGATCCCTTCTTCCTCCTGCCCGAGCCGTCGTCGGTGTCGTGGTCGCCGGCGGCGCCGCTGACGGACTGTTCGACGCTCTGCTGACGCGAGGGTTCGGCAGAGATGGAATCAGGACCAAGAGGAGGATCGGCGTGGGCCGGGTCGGTCGCAAAGCTGGCCATGTCGGGCGCGGTCGGGGAGGAAGAAACCAAGTTGAGGATCCTTCCTGCGATGGCACGTAAGCCCGTCCAGACCTAACAAACATGTAGAGTATAATCTTACGTGAGAACAGCCCAACATCTGCCCCATGGCTGAGTTGGTTACAGCGTCCGACTGTTATCCCTCCGATGCAATCGGAAGGTCGTGAGTTCGAGCCTCACTGGGGCAGCTATTTTGCCCAATTGGGCCTAGACTCCGCCGTGGACGCGTCCGAATCGGGCGAAAGTCGCGACGCGTTCCGCTCGAGCTCATCGCCTTACATAACCGTCACGGTCAAGTGTAAATTCGTCTCTGTCCATAAGATACACGTCTTACATACTCATCACGTTGTCTCTGCACTTCCACTGAGCCAGACATACTCATCTTGTTTATACTCTTCCATCTGCAAAGCCAGTCCGACCACATATGTCGCCTCAGAACACAGTTGCCGCTCAAGACTTCAAGCAGCTTGGAAATGCTTCATTCAAGGCCGGGCAACTTGACAAGTGCGTATATGTGCTCCATTATTGGGCAGGTTCAGCAGGTACCATTGATGCTATTAAGAGCCGCCGAATTCTATGCGAAGGTATGATTAGTCCCGTACGTACCGAGATCTCCTTCTGACCCCTTCCCCTATTACATCGAATACAGGCTGAGCAGCTCGAGCCGGATGATCCTGTCTACCCCTCGAATCTAAGTGCGGCCTTGTATGAGAGCGGAGACTACGCTGGCTGCGCGTCAGCCGTGCTACGCGCGTGGAACATCTTGCGCGACAAGCGAGATGCAAGGCGCGATCTAGTCCTGAGGCAGTCTGCCAGACTCGCGAAGGCGCTCTGTTTCTTCGTCCAGTCGCAGCCCGGCTCGAGGGACTGTCTCAAAGCCCGTAAAGATGACATCAGAGCCATACGAGAGTATTCGTTGAGCTGTGCCTCGAACGAAGACTTGTCGGACTGGGACGTGACCGACGTCGAGTCGGATGTCGGCGCTCATGGACGCGACCTCTGCCTTAACAAGATGTCAAGACTGCCCCTGTTCATCAAGCATCTGTGAGTTTGTCCGTTAAGAGTCTTCCAGCCTACTCACTTGCACGCAGTGACGATGCCCTGGAGTACTACACAGTACGCAGAGCGCGGCATGCCCGGCGAGGGTTGCGTTCATGACCATCACCGTAGATCGGCCATGACGAGGTCGTTGACCTGACGGTCGAGTGGGACATGAACCACAGCGGAGAGCCACTGGAGGTTAATAAGCTACAGAATGGGAAGCTTTCCGAACTCTGTTTCCTGTTTGCAGGGGTCGGAGACGGTGAGCATGATTCCGTAACCAATTCGGCTATGAATCGACCGCATATATCCAGGACGACATGCACTTGGTACCATACAGGGCTTGCACGGCGCATATACGAGGCTTTCTGCAACACAGCAGTCCGCCTTCCTTGCCCACCTCACCCTCCTCGACATCCACCCCACCGCAAGCGCTCGTGACCTCTGCATGCTCATGCTCCTCCACGAACTGAGCCATGCGACAGACTCCACTTGGCGTGCGGAGATAAAAGCGACTTTCATGTACACCTTCTGCGCTGCGGCGATGCCCAGTTATTGCTATGACCGGTGCGCAGCTGACTCCTCCGAGTCGAGGACCCGCCGCTGATGTGCAATGCTGTCCAGGCTTATCTTTGCCATCAAAGACTTGAGCGAGCGACTTTCCCAGTCTCATCCAAGACTTCCCTCGTGGCTGCATGTCGACGCGGAGACGGTCCCGGCCGTCTTGCGCGCGCTCACCTATTGGCTCAACACGCAGAAGTCCACCCGCAAGATGCTCGCAGTCCAGGAGTACACGTCCCCGGTGGACCACTGGCGCCAGCGAGGCGCGGCACTGCAGCAGGCTAGCGAGAACGGCGATATGCAGCGCGAGCTGCGGGACGGCTTCCTGCAGCAGCGTCAGATGTTCGAGGCGATGTTCCGCGACCTCCCTGGAGATAAGCTCGTGCAGCTGCCGTGGCTGCCCCAGGGTATGTCTGTCCCCGAGGCGCGAGCCTACGTCGAGGCGCACATGGAGGACCTCGTGAGCAAGATGCAGCAGCTGACGACGACGGGGAGAGTCAGCACATACGAGCAGGAGTGGTTCAAGCGCACTATGGTGTTCCTCCCGCCACGGGAGCTCCGCGATCGTCATCCCGGTTTCGAGGTCGCGTTTTCGGCCTTGCAGAAAGG
Source organism: Pilatotrama ljubarskyi (assembly GCA_022385805.1). Lineage (NCBI taxonomy): Eukaryota > Fungi > Basidiomycota > Agaricomycetes > Polyporales > Polyporaceae > Pilatotrama > Pilatotrama ljubarskyi. The sequence continues at coordinate 159,767 of MU277724.1, read as the reverse complement.
CGACGACATCCAGCCTGATGTAGCCAAGACGGTGGGTAGTTGCTCGTAGCTTACACGACTTGACTCTCAATAGTGCCTTAGGTTCGTACTCACGTAGAGAAGGACTGGAAGGCGAACATCACCCTCTTCGTACGTGCTTCTACTGCCTGCATGCTTCCGACGCTACCATGGCTGGGTCCACCTCAGGATACAAACGACAACGACCCCAGATATGCTCCCAATGGTGATGGTTACAAGACGCTTAGCGGTGATCCCTTCGAACCCATCTACTCTTTGGACGACTTCAACGAGAAGAACAAAGCGGACGCCCAAAGTATTATTAAGAATGACCTCTACACCTTAGCGTGGGATGCGTTTGAAACGTTCTCAGATGCGGTTTCTGCCGCGCTGCATGGACTCGAAGGAAAACTCACCGTCGAGCTCATCGCGGGCGGGCTCTCGGAAGAATTGGCCAAGATGTGCTTTGAGGGCGACGTCACTCGTCCTCCCGCATTCCCGCGGAAATACACGAGGATGTGGCTTAGTAACGTCCCGTGAGTAACCCCACTCCCAATCATGTTTATGCCTTCTCTCACTGCGTATGTCCAGCGATTATACTCATGGTCCCATGAACATGGCCATCTTTGTCGTTCCGAACCTCCAAGATGATCCGAAGGCCAGCGCAGCTTGCAACTGTTTGCTGAACACCCCCGCGTAGGGCAGCGATGACCAGTACTTTTATACGTATGCCGTGTACCCTCGCTCCAGGCTGTTCCACTGACGACTTCCGCAGCTACTATCAACTCCTCGCGCAGGACGTCCCTAGATACCTCGGTTGCCGAGTTATCCGCTCGCAGGCCGTGTTCGACGGAGTAGTCCTCGGGCCCCTCCCACTCCCCCGTTCGCTCTCAGAGCTAGCTACTCGCGACGAGCTGACCGCATGGCTCACCCGCGTCCTCTTCAACATATTCATCCCTGGCCGATCAAGGGGACTGCCGGAGGACGTGCGCCTGCCGCACAACCTCGTCGCGCTCTTCGGGCTGCTCATGCACCTTCACCGCGTGGGCTTTCCCTCGCATTGGTTGTCCGAGTTCCTCGGCCGCGTGCTTAGCGGGAGTATGGTGTCCGACATCGCACCTTATGATGGTACCCTGCCAATTCCCTTGGACGACATGCGCCGCCGAGTTGCCTCGCGGCGCGTGCGCACAGATCCATGGCTCGTCGAGTTTGAGGACATCGTCGCCACCGCATATTATGCTATCCCCTTCCCCGTCGGTAACTTTCTCCCGGCGGATTTCTCCCGCGATCCGCAAGACATCCAGGTTTGGGAAGCCAAGGTGTCGGCCGCGATCCCCTTCAAGACCGGCCGCGGCCCGTGGATGGGGCCCGGCTCGCCTTACGAGCCCATCACGCGCCTCCTCTTCTACAAGCCCGCGGAGGTAGCACCGAGGGCTCTTATTCACGGGATGCGCGCCGTCTTCGAGGGGAAGCCGACTCCCCCTCCCGGAACGTTCTTCTTCCTGACCGCTCAGGAGCTGGTGCAGTACGACAGGCGCATCCGCTTCAGGCTCAGCAGGCGGAGGGTGGAGAGGATGAAGGGCGAGAAGTGGAGTATGATCGCGTATCGCCAGGATACCGGCGAGCTAGGTGAGTGGTAGTCTTCTCTCCAGGTCTGCACCAGGCGTTACATACCTGCGGCGGTACTCACGACTTTGCACGTTCAGCTACCCGTCCGACGCACATTTCCGGCTGGCTGGAAGTCGTCGAGGGAACGCCCGTTCAGTGATAATGTTCCTCAGCGAGCGTCTTCATGGCCATTCGCGTCAGGTGTTGAACGGCCGGTTTGTGTTTCTTCCGACCATGCAGGCTCCTCTCCGACTCTCAGATCGAGACACGTTGTGGCTCTCAACCGAAGATACGGCTCTCTCCTCTCGCGCGAACGAAGAGATGGGCATCCTCCCCCCCGGGCCATATTCATGCTTATAGCAACGTCGACTCAATCGTTCAACCTTCGCCGAAAGTGGTGTATAGTATGCCTGTCACTGGCAGTTCTCTTGTAGCTATAGCAGCGTCGTCGCTCGACTCCAGTCATTCGTTCCCTTGTATGGCCCTTTTAGAGGCATTGAACGCAGTGCAAGAGATCATCACATGTACACTGATTTGACTGTGAACGTTGGCAATGTTGAGCCCACAGAGGCATGCAGCGATGGCTTACACCGGCCAGGTCCACCGAAATTTGCCGCTGAAATTATTGACGCGTCTCAGACGCGTCGCGTGACGACTCGCGTCGATTACGACTTTTGAGCTTGTGACCGCGTCGGGTATCCACCACACTGAAAGCAACAAACATACCTCGTGCCTTTGAGCCTCTCTTCGGCATTTGTACCGCCACCATGTGGACCAAAAACTCAGCAGCGGCCAAGTTCAAGGAACAGGGCAACGACCTGTTCAAAGGTGGAGAATTTGCTAGGTACGGGATGTCTTGGAACACTTGAATAGGAAAAACGCGGGGAGCTGATCTCATTCCTGGACATCGCAGAGCCGCAGAACTGTACGCAAAGGTGAGAATAGGCCGAATAGATAACTAGACTCGTCGTAGAATCCGACTGACCCCGTACACTCCTTGTTCGCCAGGCTGAGAGGTTTGATCCGAATGACCCCGTCTACCCCTCGAACCTCAGTGCAGCCTTGTACGAGGCCGGAGACTACCGTGATTGTGTGGCTGCCGTGTCGCGCGCCTGGAAACTCCTCAAGGAGCAGCCAGACGCGAAGCCCGACCTCTCCTCGAGACTGTCGTCCCGGCTCGCGAAGGCGCTCTGTCTCCTTGTGCAATCCCAACCCAGCTCGAGGGAGGCGTTCAAGGAGTACGAGGCCACCATCCAAGAGCTGCAAGACCATGCTTTGAGCTCCTCCCCAGATGGAGAGCTTGCTAAGGCCTGGAAGGATTGGCAGGCGATGAACGTTGACCCAGAACATCGTGCACGCAAATGCGACGCCGCTCTGAGCAGCCTGTCGAGGCTCCCGCTCTTCATGAAGCCTCTGTGAGTCACGCCCGTACGTTGGTTAGGTGCTAAGCTCAGTGCTTGAATACAGCGACGACGCGAGAGAGTTCTATACAGTACGTGGACAATGCTTTAGCTAACCACAGTACTGCTCACATCGGCTGCTCCAGATTGGCCACGACCCTATCATTGACCTCACTGCGGGGTGGGGCTCAAGCGAAGGCGGCGACCCATTGCGCATTGACAAGATGCCCACTGAGAAGCTATCTGAGGTTTCCTTCCTTTTCGGAGGAGTCGGAGATGGTACTGTAATCTCTTGAAACATGCCTTAGAGCACACAGGATCTCACTGCGTGTCTTTCGTCCAGGTCGACACGCACTCGGAACAATTCAAGGACTGTATCAAGCATATAAGAAGCTTCCCGCGGCGGAACAGTCTGCGTTCCACACGCATCTTACTCTCCTCGACATCCATCCGAGCGCCATCGCTCGCGACCTCTGCATGCTCATGCTCCTTCACCAGCTGAGCGAGACCACCGACTCCACCACGCGCGCGGAGATCAAGGCAACTCTATTGTACTCGTTCTGTGCCGCCATTATGCCGGACTATTGTTACGAGCGGTAAGTAGTCGAGCCGTTCTGACGTACAGTGTCTGACGCTATGTTCCGCGCAGCCTCATGGCTGTCATCCAGGACATCGGCGAGCGGTTGTCCCAGTCTCCCCCAACTCTTCCCCCTTGGCTGCATGTCGACGCGGACACGATCCCGGCAGTTATACCAGCGCTCGCCTTCTGGCGCACCGTGCAGAAGTCGACGCGCAGGATGCTTGCGCACAATGCGCACTTCAACCCCGACAACAGTTGGAGCTCGCAGGCGATGGCCTTTGCGGAGGGGGCCAGCGGCGAGAGCGAGATCCAGCGCGAGCTGCGGGACCGCTTCAAGGAGCAGCGCAGCTCGATCGAGCGGATGTTCCGGGGGCTCACCGACGACCAGGTCCGACAGCTACCGTTCATGCCTTCCGGCATCACCACGCGCGAGGCGCGCGCGTTCCTCGACGCGAACATGGACGATCTCGTGAACATGATGCACGAGACGTCTGTCACGGGGAGAGTGAGGATGGACGAGCAGGAGTGGTACAAAGTCACGAAGACGTTCCTCCCACCTACCGAGCTGCGAAGGCGCCATCCCGGCTTCCAGGAAGCTTGGTCAAAGCTCAGCAAAGGTGACGACATCAGTCGGAATGCCGCTGCTAAGGTACTGTACTACGCAGTGGTTGCAGTCGTCGGTGTCACTGATCCGCCCTTGCTTAGCTGCGAAGTCAGGTCGAGAACGAGTGGAAAACCAACATCACCCTCATGGTGCGTGAAGAGAGACATCCTTCTGCTGCATGTCCTCACTCTTTGCCACCAAGGACTCAAACTATAACAACCCCAAGTATCACCCCGACGGCGACGGCTACAAGACGATGACCGGTGATCCGTTTGAAACAGTCGGCTTTGTGGAGGAGTTCAATAAAACGAACAAGCCAGCGTCGAAGGGACCCGTCAAGAACGACGCCGGCACCCTAACTTGGGATGTCTTCAACGAGTTCTTCGAGAACATTTCCGCCGCTCTGCGTGGGCTTTCCGGTCACATCACGGTCGAGCTGATCTGCGGTGGCCTTTCTGAGGAGTTGGCGAAGATGCGTTTCAAGGGCGATGTCACCCGTCCTGCGAATTTCCCGAGGAAGTACTTGAGGATGTGGCTCAGCAATGTTCCGTGAGTGGCTCTGATGTTTGCACTCTCACCTTTAGTAAGCTCGCTGCGTCTCTGCAGAGACTATACGCACGGTCCAATGAATGTCGCCATCTATGTCGTACCGAACCTGCAGGACGATTCACAGGCAGGCGCCGCCTGCAACTGCTTACTGAACACAGGCTCGTGGTCCAACGATGACCATTACTTCTACACGTATGCGGCTCCCTCTTCAGCACTGCATCGTACTGACAGGCACCCGCAGTTACTCGCATCTACTGTCCAAGGATATGCCGCGATTCCTCGGCTGCCGCGTGATCCACTCGAAAGCAGTCATGGATGTCCTCGTCCTCGGGCCCCTCGCTCTGCCTCGGCCGCGTACCGAGCTCGCTACCCGAGACGAGCTCACGACATGGCTCATGCGCGTTCTCTTCAACACCCTCATACCCGGCCGCACGAGGATGCCCCCAGAGACCGTGCGCCTCCCGAACAACCTCGTGGCGTTCTTCGGGCTTCTCATGCACCTGCACCGCGTCGGCTTTCCCCCGCACTGGCTGTCCGACTTCCTCGGACGCGTGCTCAGCGGGAGCATGGTGTCCGACATCGCGCCCTACGATGGGCTCTGGCCGATACCTCTGGAGGACATGCGGCGCCGTGTTCCCTCGCGGCGCGTACGTACGGACGCATGGCTCGTCGAGTTCGAGAACATCATCGCTACTGCATACGATGGGATCCCGTTCCCCATCGCCAGCTTACTGCCCGCCGACTTCACGCGCGACAGGGAAGACATCCGGGTGTGGGAGGCGAAGGTCACAGCCACGATCCCCTTCACGGCAACGTATAGCCCGTTCATGGGGTACGGGTCACCATACGAGCCCGTGACGCGCCTGCTGTTCTATAGGCCCGCGGAGACCTCGCCGCACACACTAATCAGCAGTATGCGCGCCATCTTCGAGGGCAGATCATCTCCTGCGCCCGGGACGTTCTTCGTTCTGACCGCGCAGGAGCTTGTGCAGTACGACAGGCGCATCCGCTTCAGACTGAGCAAGCAGCGCGTTGAGCGCCTGAAGAGAGAGAAGTGGAGTATGGTAGCCTACCGTCAGGATACGGGCCAGCAATGTGGGTCACCTGCCCTCGTGCACCATGAAATGGGACTGATGTCCTCCTCCCGCAGTTATACGCCCGGCACCAGCTACTGACTGGACGCTCGTTGACGAGGAGGAATAGGCGGCGTAGCAAGCCATCCGCCTCATATCGCTTTCTCACTAGTCTTGGACTTGGACCATCACCGCATATCTTGACAGTGACCATTGTGCGTCGGTTTGGCCATGCCGACGCTCTCGCATTCGTCGCAATGGTGCCTCTTAGAGGCGTGATGCTCAACTGTTGTCAGAGCATACGTTGATGAACGATGCAGAAATAGATTCTCTGTACATACTGTATAATTTCGGGTACCTTGGACGTCGGGTCCAGAGAGGGAGCTTAGTCGATGCAGATATCGCTGAAGGAACCACTTGTGCGGTGGCGATGTCAGCCCTAACCTTGCTGATGCAATAGATTGCTCTAGGCTACAGGATTAATTGTACGTTATTGACTAACCGAAAGCGTTCGTATCGCAGTCTTCGTGTCGCCACGGATAAGCGTCCATCATGAAGCGTCCGGACCTGCGTGCGTCTCTAATGTCGAACTCCACCCAATAACCTTGGGATGTGCCTTGACCTGCAGAATGTAAGAGCTCCCATTGGAACCCAATGCTCGGGAGGGCTACAAAACGCGGCACGTACCTTCTTCGGATCGAACCCCAGTACTTGCAGCCCTTCTAGAGATGCCGCCCGCGACAACGCTACATAGCTCTGGCCTGAAGTTGGGACGCGTCAGTGCGCGTCCTGTACCACGAAGAGATGGCCTACAGATGCCCCACCTTTCTCGAACACGCTGCGCAAGTCTACCTTGACGTGCTGAATCGTCTGGCCCTGGCTCTTGTGTATCGACATCGCCCAAGCCAGCACCAGCGGCACCTGCAGCCAACTACCTAAGCGCCATTGCAGCACCACCATCGGATCGTAACGCACCTGTACGCGGCGCGCGAGCAGCTTGCCCTCATTGTCCTCCACGCGGAACTCGTCCCGGACGACGAGGACGATCTCCGTGCCCTGCGAAGTGCGGAACTCGACCAGCGGGTACCGCTCATCGTCCTTCGCCTTGCCCTTCGCTGCGGACACTGGCTTCGCGCCGTCCGCGTTCTCCTTGTTCTCCGCCGCCGACCTGTAGAAGCATATGGGAGTGCGGCCGTCCGGGCCTACCTGGACATTGCGCACCGCCCCACCGGCCTTCGACGACGCGTCTTGCGAGCCTGATGCGGACTTGGGCTTCGTACCGTCCGATTCCGGGGGTACAGAGGGCGCGACGCTCGCCAGGCAGCTCGCGGTCGTAAAGAACCCGAGCACACGCCCGACGCTCCCGTTCACGAGCTTCTCATCGACGTTCTTGACGAGCATGACTTGCGCGTTCGCCTTGAGCACGAGCTGTGCGGGGACGACCATCTGCTCAAGCACTTTCTGGTGAGTGCCTGTGTCTCGGGCAGTGAAAGTGCGCAGGGCGCCAGGTAGGGCGGCCAAGCGGGTGCTGTTCGCGCGTTCCACTTGCGCGCGTAGGGGGTAGAGCTCGGTCGGGAGGATACCGGAGGGTAACGGTGGGAGAGGGCGCGAGAGCGATGTGAATGTCTGCTGTGCCGACGATGATATCGTCCCTTTCCGCAGCTCATTGAGCAGTTCCACAAACTCTGGAACCGAGATAGTCAGTACTGAAGGGGTCTGGGGGTGCCGGCAGGGTACGTACGGGTTTCCTTCTGGCGGTAGACTTGAGTGAGAGTGACGGTGTGGTCGATACATCGCTTCCACGCTTCGCTCTCGAACGCGAAAAACGGCTCCTCTCCAGCCTTGGTCACAGGCGGTAGTTGGAAGAAATCACCGGTGACGACAATCTTGTATAATGTCAGCCAGAATTCGCATGCGTCGTTGCGGGCAAATCTACCTGTATCCCGCCAAAAGGCTTGTCCGTCTTCCGACGCAGCTGGTTCGCCAGCTTCTCAAGCGTTTCGAACAAGTGTCCGTCGACCATGGAGACTAACGCTGCGAGATTGGAGGCGGCGTATGGTTCGGCGACCGACTCTACGCACCTTCGTCAATGATCAACACTTTCGTCTCTTTCCACCGCTTGAATGCGGGCTTGCACGTCTTGATGCAGCTAATCTGTCTGTCAACGTTATGCATCCCAGGAGTGACCGCGCCCCAAGAATGAATTGTCATCCCTGTGTGGCCTGTCAGGCGTCTCGTCGTCCACCATGCGATCTCACCCACCGCCAATGTTTGAGGCGGCCATACCAGTGCTTGCGGTAACGGAAACCACCTCAGGGTTCTTGGCATACTTTCTGCGGAGTGCCGAAATGATGGCACGTAGCAGGAGAGATTTCCCTGTGCCTGGGAAGGGATATTTGTCAATCGATGATAGGTGCCTCGCGCGTTCACAGGCGATATGGTTCGAGGACTTCCTCCGACTGGTGGTGTCGCGGACTACCAGACAGGAGGAGTTCACCGAGTTGGACCTGGTGAGTCCAACTCGACCACTCCGCGGAGAGTCAGGCTCTCATACAGGTATGGGAAGCGACTAATCGATGGAGGAGGATAGACTCACCCGCTGCTCCAGTGAAGAATACGTTCTTCTCCTCCTGGACTACCATCTGCAGGACTCGGATCTGCTCAGCATTGAGAGACACATGCTCGCATTGCGCGTCCCCGCCGTCTCCTCTATTCGTGCGAATAGTGACCTGAGGAGAAAAGAACGTGTCGAGGGTTCTGCGCCTCTTGTTGCTCGCAGAGTCCGATGACCCTTGGCCGTCGATCCCACCGGTTGATTTCCGCTTCTTGGAATTTGTAGTCTTCGTGGCGAGGACGGTGCTTCGTGCCATCTTCCCACCAGACTCAAGAGCGAGCGACAAGAAGGTGCTCAAGCCAGGAGTGGGCGAGAAGTCGAGCAGGCTCGACCGAGGTGGATGTGGATGTGGATGTAGACAAGCCGTGGACTTGCAGTAGTACCGCACTCACTTTAGCCGCATCGCGACTCGACCCGCGCCTCGGTTCTCGCGTTTCAGTCACGTGCTGCGAGGTTGCGCACGACTCCGATCTTCACGGAGTGCGTTTGGGCCCGCCGTTGCCAGTGGAGGCTACTCTACTACATACTAAGTATCTACCGAGTAGAACCCTCCGTGTTTGTTGGGAGGAATGCCGAACTCAGACGATGTACATGTCACGGAATCTGGCTGAACACCGTGACCTCTGCTGCACCACATAACGCCGCAAGGAAAGACGTGTTGGGCTCTTCCGAGTCCATGGCCACTGCTGGGCGGTCGCACTCAGCATAACCGTCAGATGCACCAGAGTAACACGGGGACACATTGGTCTACAATCATACAAAACCTGTCGAGACGATGCCCCCGCGGTCAACGTGCAAGGCATGCCGTCATACAGATACATACATGCGAACAGAGGAACCCGGAGAGAAAACTAGTGAAGAGTGCACGACAACATCCACCAGGATACGCCGATTGCTAGACGGTGCTACGTACATAGGCTACATTGGGCTGCCTCACGGCTTGGGGCTGGAAAAGGGCTTGTCAGAACACGACGGTCGATTGCGAGTCTGACATGTGGACGCTTACACAGGCGCAACCGTAGTGGCCGGACCCGGGTCGGTGGGCAGGGTGGGGAAGGGGGTCTCAGCGCACTGTCAAATTTCATGTGAGTCTCCCATGTTGTGTTAAGCGCACAGACTCGGTATGTACATACAGCTTGCTCGACGTCCTCGATGGTGAGACCAGCGGGAAAATGCGTCACGCCCTGCGGCGGTGGTGGGACGGGGACCTGCACGAGGGAGAATAAGCCCGGCGCACAGCTCCGAACGAGGGTGCCTGCAGACAGCGAACGAGCAACGTACCACTTCGCTGCAGTCGACGAGGTCGTCGATGTTCTGGCCGAGGATCGACAGGTCGTGGAACACGAACTGGAACATCGCCTGCGCCTTGGGCTGGTTGTCGACGAACGACTGCCACTCGCACGCCGTGCGGTTGTCGCGCGCGATCGTGTGGTCCGACTGCAGCCGGAGCTCGCCCGCGATGGCACTCTCGACCTCGCCCTGGTTCCCGCCGGTGCCGGGGAACATCGTGCCCCGGAGCTGCGTCTCGACGAAGAACTGCGTGTCCCACAGGTTCGGCGTCGAGTCGAACGGAAGGCCGGACTTGGTCGGGTCGACGTCGTTCGCCGCCGCGACGGTGTGCGCCGTCAGGAGCCAGACGGTGAGGATAGGGTCGAACTCGCCCTGGGACGCGTCCGCGAGGCGGTCGAAGATCTGGTCGGGCGTGTGGAAGGGCTCGGGGACGAGGCCATCGGGAGCGGGCTGGGTGGCATCCTTGCGGCCGACGAAAGCAGCGAGCTGGGGCGCCCCAGGGCAGTTCGAGACAGCAATTGCGCCGGCGAACTGGATGCTGTAGATTGAAACCGTCAGAACGGGTTTTGAGCAATGACACATATATACAGAGCACTTACAAGTCTGCGACAGAGAGGTTGTGACGCGCGATCAAAGGCTTCTGCAGCTCGACGATCTCGTCAAGACCGATGTTCGGGTGGAAGTTGGTCTCGATGTCGGGGAAGATGGCGATCGACCCATCAGCTCCTCCACCACTGCAGGACCACACATTCCGTCAGTATGATGTTCTCTCAGCGGTAAGGATATATGCAAGCCACATACCCGAATTTGCCCTGGGCCTCCATTGCGGGCGAAATGGCGATCGCGTCGTGGAACGTCAGTCGGAGAGATTCGTGCGCCTCGGCGGTGCACTGCCCGCCATGGAACAAGTTCTCCTGAAGGTCGTCCCGGACGGCGAACAGCTGGCAGCAGGCCGCGTTCGTCGCAGTGTTCTTCCCGTCGGGGCACGCGACGCGACGCGTCAGGGCGGCTAGTTACGGCGGAAAAGAACATGTCAGTCAGCGTCAAGGGAAATTGGAAGATCGCGCGCAAGAGGTGCGCACCATTGGACTCGGCCAGGGTTGCCGCGAGCGAGACGAGAGTCAGGAGAGATTTGAAGGCCATGTCGGAGCCGCTTGGAGGGTATGTTCAGAAGAGAGTAGTCAGTGCTCTGAGGCCCCCGACTGGTGTCTTGTCTGTCTTTTATACCCTTCCGAGTCGTATTTCTCGCAATCCGCGCGCTCACCAAATGTTCTTGCCGCAACCCGCACATCTTGCACGAGACGAGCGGCGTAGCACGGCAGCAATGTCCCTCAAGCTGCAAAGCCCAATCGCCATCCAGCCATTCCGTCACTCGTCGTGCCGCGCACGGCGTCGCCGCCTGCGCTCGCGCATACATACCCATCCACAGCGTCGGCGTGTAGCACACAGTGTGCGATACGACCAATCGCCTTGCGCACCGCGACGACCTGCAACCCCCTTCGTCACCAGCGCATCCGCTCGCGTCCGGCGGCGGCAGCCCAGCGTGGGCGCAGCCAGCTGCACTGAATTGAACGCACGGCCGGGGCCAGTACCTCGCTCGCCTCCGTGGGCAGCGGCCGAGCGCAGGCTTCCCACCGAGGGCTGCACCGCCTCCTGTCGTCTGTGAACGCGAGGCGAGATCCGCGTCGAGCCGAACGAAACGGACGCAATAGTGAGCAGGTAATTCAACGGTCGACAGCGGGTCGAGTACGTACGGGGCAGCGCGAGTCCAGCTCGGCGGGAGGGTCGTCACAGGGCGGTTTTGAAGGCGGTTGTTGCCCGGATCGAGCCGTGCCCCCTCTAAAGGACATTGAAGCACAGACCCCCATACGGAGTCTTAATAACGCTTGTTTCCTCCTGTTCGCACCGTCAGCATACGATACGCCTGTTTAGCACCGTGCGCTGCTGATGACACCGAAGGCGAAGGGCGCAGCTACCGTCCAGGCATCGTGCCACTCCGAGCGATAAGGGCTGCCACGCAGCAGCTTGCCAGAAGGTCGACGCGAAGATAGCGCGACGGCCAGCCGCCTCCGAATGTCGCCTTCGGCGAAGTGGAGCACCCTCGGCCGATGATTCAGCATAGGAAGAGGACGACTTGGGCGCAATCTTGCTGGTCGACGCGGTGCACGTCGGTGCTCCCACCATGCCCAAAGCGTGTATGCGCGAAGGACGGTCAAAATAACCGTGGGCGGAGAGTGCGTATTCACTGGATGCGGATTGTCCGGAAGTGTGCCAAACTTAGGCCTCGTTCCACGGTTCAATATAGACCTGCATGTTAGAGTGAGCGTGAGTACCGCAGAAGAGGGTTGTGCACGTCCAGCTATTCCTGACGTGCAGAGGCAGGGAGCTCACACCGTCTAAACGGTTGAGTGTGCGGCACGACGTCACAGCGTACGCGATGAGAGCCTGGCAGCAGACCGATCTGTGCTTGCAATGGTGCCGACCTCGACACTGTGGATCCGATATACAGTGAAAAGCACTGTTTCGCACAGTAGATGCCAGGATTCAACGTCCGAAATACTGAAAATTCACGCAGTGAATTGCATTGTTTATCGGAATCAATGTTCATTACATTGACTATTCAATGTGTTCTAGCCTATCGTTGTATACATTGATTCTTAAACACTGATTTTAGCTGTCCGATTACGCCCCACTCTTCTTCAATGTTTGTAACGTTGCTCGGTTCCACGCCGCTCGAAGCCTACTCGAAGCCTGCCAAACCCTTCGTTTTCCTAAGTACTAAGCGCCCAAGCTGACCGCTTTGGGAAGTGCTCTCCCTTTCGAACTCCGCTTCATGTCAGACGTCATCGAACACTTCTCGCTCTTGCACCGCGACCACCACGAGCCCCTCCGTCTAGCTCTCGCTGTCCCCCGCGCAGCCATTCTCGCGACCTTGGACTGCTTATATGCGCCTTAAACCCTCTGTCGAGTTGTGTTCTACTGTGCCCAACCCCTCTGACTGCTCACTCGCCGCCATTGGCACCACAACTCACCTAGCGCGGCAACGAGCAGGCTCCGGGAAGTCCATCGCCCTGACTCGCACTAGGGCCCGTCGGGGCATCATCGGAGTGGGCATGGCTGGACTCAGCTGACAAGGTATGTACATGTAGGAATCTCACGGGAGCTCTAGACGCGGTGAGTGCTGCATTGGCCAGCCCGCCTCGCCGCGCTCGTTGATGTTGGTTGCGTTATGGGAGCTTCAGGTCAGTTGGCATGCCGGCACCACAGCGCGAGGGCCTCGCACCATACGAGCAGCGCTACACAAGCTCGTACATTCGGCGAGTGTTGCTCGTTCGGCCGAGGAAAAGGCTGGCACTGACGAGACAGGCGCTCAAAGGGCGTAAGCAGGATGTTTGTGCGGGTGCGCTCGTTCCGCGATGTGGCAGAAGTCAGAGTGAAGGTGCGCACGCTAAATGATCACTTCGCGCACTTCGTGGCCTGGCGGGTGCGAGAGGCGCGGCGAGTGGCTGAGTCGGGGGCCAGTGGTGGGTTGAGCGACGGTGAGTCGTCGCTCATCACTCTGTTCTTCTGCCTAAACCTCCGGCTTTGCATGGTTCGCCCTGCCATGTATATACTGCTGTATATTCCGTTTGAATATATGTAAATTGTTTTGTATGATATTTCGAGCAAGAAAGCTGATCCCAAAGGGGAAGGACCCCGGAAAGTCGCAGCTACTTGAACAATACTTTTCACTGTTCCCTCGCCGAAGACAGTGAAAATCATTGAAATTTTGGCACAGTTCACTGTGTGGAACAATGACTTCCAGAGCAATCACTGTGCAGAGCGATGGCTTCGAGAGGAATCACTGTTGCATATGATCCTTACACCTATCTGTGTAACAGTTACATTCACTGTTCAGGACAACTAATCGGGTACTGTAGTAAACAGTGAATTTCACTGTATATCCTACCCACAGTGCTCGACATGCCCATCCTTAAATTGTACTCTTCTGCTTTCCCACCCGTGGATTTGGCTGAGGATAGCTCGGCGTGAATCCACTGATTCGCGATACTGGCCTCGGAAAGCTTGAGGCGTGTGCGACTGTGTGCGAGCAATGTCCGCGCCGGTAGTCGGACCATTCCAGTTGTTGGATGATTGACGAAAGGATACACTGCTTGGGAGCGTGCATGTGAATTTGAGCCAACACTCTACATGGGGCGTCATCGAGTGCGCAGACCTCTCATAAGCTTTGACAGCAGAGCAAGTAAGAACTAGGCTTGATTCTCGTGGCATATGATAGCGGGGAGCAGGAGCATACGAGAGTCGTGACGCGATGATATCAATACCTAGGAGGATGTATGGAGGCCGACGGCAACTGGCACCAATCTTGACTATCGACCTTCGGAGAAGAAAGTGGGGTCTCTGCACAAGTTCACGCCTAATAATCAACGCACCTCCACCTCACTGCTGAGCGACAGGTCACAATCCTCCATCTGGATGGCGAAGTAGGCTCTCGAAGAGAACGAAGGAGCCAAAAATTTGCTGGTAGCAGACGAGCATCCGGTCGGCAAGCGTGCGCGAAGACGATCCCCTGTGATGAACCAGGGACGATGGTGAAGCGTCGCAGCGACAGGCTCGCCGCCGAGCTACCTCGGATGCCCCTCGTGCTCGGTAACTCCGCGACAGGAGACAAAACTGCGCTGGCTCGCACAGGGTGTCGATATGACGGGAGTCGCCCGCAGGCGACCCCGCCGCCGACGTCCGATGGTCCACAGCAGAGTGCCTGCAGCAGCCATCGGGCCCCACAGCCGCACCAATCGGTGCGGATGAGGGGCCAGTGTGCGCTGGATATGTCCAGCGTCACGCCGCATCATGGGCCAAAAGGCCATGGAAATCACCACACATACTGCAGACAGCGAGGAGGCGAACTCGAACGCGTCACGCGGCATGATCTAGGTGATCTTGGAGGTGTCTCGAGCCGCTGTCGCTAGCAGGGGGCCAACCCCGCTGCCCCCGAATGAGCCAGCGTTGGATCATGGCCGGGGACCAAGTCGATAGGACGTTGGGGCAGGACGAGAGCATTCGGGGGGCTTTTATCGCTTACACCATCGTCGGTGCTTCTTCGTGAGAGCGAATGCAGACCTCGTCGTCAACTTGCGCTCACGCAGACCACATGCTCTCCATTCGAGCTTATCGAGCTCGTATCGCGCACACGCTTGCTGCCAAACAAGCATACCGATGCGGGAGCTCACAATACGCCACTCTCCATCCTAGACAATACCGCCGTGCGATTCGCGCTCACCAGCACTGTATGGTACTATGACAGACCGAGAGATGAACCAGACGCATTGTCCACCGACGCGCTATCCAAGTCCTTGCAGAAAACGCTCAACGCATACCCCCAATGGGCTGGACAGCTCCGCTGGATTCCTTGCGATCCAGAGCGAGGGCAGCGTTACGGCCGCGTGTGCATCGAGTACGGCACCTCGTCCGACCCAGGTGTCGAACTCGTCGTCGCGCGCTCTTCCCGAACCCTCGCCTCTCTTGTCCCGGAGAGCACGAGCCGCATAGAGAGTGGGGCATGGTGTGCCGACGACTTCCCTTCCGCTCAGCTTTTGCTACCGACTCAACTCGCCCTGCACAACTCGCAGGTTACGCAGGCCGGCCGTGGGTCTCCGTCCAGTTGACGATGTTCGCTTGCGGAGGCACTGGCGTCGCGCTACGGATGGCTCACGCCGTAGCGGACGCGACGGCCATGTTCTAGTTCGTCAAGGACTGGGCTGCCGTGCATCGTGCCCTGCTCGAGGGCCGTCCGCTGCCCTCGCTTTCTCCGTTCTTCAATCCCAGTTGCCTCGACAGAGCTGCTGCCGGGGACATCAGCGGACCCGCCCCGGACTCGGACATCCTACGCATCTCCCGCTCTCTCCCCATGGCGAAGTACGACTGGTGGATCTCCGCGCCAGGCTGCCCAGCCACGATGTGCTCGTTCACAGAGGTCCCTCCAGAGCTGCAAGCCACGGACCTCGGGCCTCCCGGAGACCCCGCGCCGTGGCACGAATGGGACGGCGTCTTCGCGCCCGTCGCACACTACCTCCTCTACTTCACCCCCGCGGAGGTCCAGCGCATCTGGGCAGACGCGTCCGCGTCCGCACATGTCCCCGCCGAGTCCCGCGTCAGTCGGCTCGACGCCCTGCTAGCCTTCGTCTGGAAGCTCCTCGTCCACGCGCGTGGGCTGCAGGACGACCCCGAGCCCGTGTGCATGATCGTGACCATCGGCGTGCGCGCGCGGCTCGCCCCGCCCCTCCCAGACTCCTTCCTCGACTCGCCCATCGTCCGCGTGCGCGTCTCCTGCGGGCCGCAGATCGCAGCATCCACGTCGGACAGCGCTGTAGGGATCTGCTCGGCCGTCGCGCGGTTCACGCCAGAGGCGATCGCCGCGTTCCTGCACGAGCTCACGTACGAGGTGAACCCGCAGCGCTTCTGGCGCGCGTTCCTCGAGCGGCGGCCTTCCATCGTCACATCGTGGCAGAACCTGGGCGTGTATGAGCTAGAGTTCGCTGGTGGGATGAGGCCACGGGACACGGATCCGGTCATGCCCAGCATGGACGGGTGCATACATATCATGGAGGCCCATTCCTCCTCCGTAGGGACTGTGGGAGGTGCGACGTATTCTGCTGGTGGACGCTGGTATGACGAACCGGTGTGTTTGTCCCTGCATCTGGCAGCGGATGTCATGCGGAGGCTGCTCAAGGATCCTGAATTGAGAAAATACCGGAATGCTTATATCCATGCAGTAGAATACGGCGTGACCCTGGACAGCAGAGTTCCGTTGTGATAGTATTGCACGCAATAGATACACAGGAGAGAGAACCGATCCAGCAGGAGCGCATGTCCAGAATCCCACGCGATGATACCATCCAGAGCGATCTACCACGACAGCAGAAATGATATCAATCGTTCTTCACCCTCTCGTATCCAGCAGCACTTCCACCCCACCCAAACCAGCTCGACCTCCTAGCCGCCTCCGGCTTCTGCTGGACGGCGTGGCCAGACCCCTCACCCTCCATATCGCTCGGCACCTCCACCTCCTCGAAAGCCGACCGCCCGTTCCCGCTGCTCGTGCGCTCCCTCAGCGACCCCGACGACGAGTTCCGCGACGGGTTGTCCGCAGGCGGCATCGGGACCGACTCGAACGCAGGGCTCGATATGGCCGAGTCACCCACGTCGTACGGCCTCGCCTCGTGCGGGAGCTCCGCCGACGTGCTCGACTGCCTCCGCGCGCTGCCCGCCTGGGCGTTCGCGTTCGCAGCGGCCTGCGCCGCGGACGTCTGCGCCTGACGAAGGAGAGCGGCACCCGAGGCGAGTATGCCCGGGCCGTACGTGCTCCACAGCCCCGCTACGAGCTGCGCAGGGCCCGAGACGGGGTCGTTCAGAGTGGGAGGCGCGCCCGTGTGCATGGCCGCGTCCTCTTCGAGCGGGGACTCGCCTGCGACGAGCCCGCTGGGCTGCGATTGCATCTGGGCGACCGTACCCGAGACGTGCTCCCATGCGCGGCGCAGCCACCGCTGGAGCGACGCGTAGAGGTACGCCTTGAACTGCGCGAGCGCGCTGTCGATCTCCCGTTCGTGCGCGGAGAAGAAGGGGCGGAGGCGGGTCTGGTAGAGATATGCTGCTCCTGCTGTCTGCGGTAGTGCGAGGTATAGCAGGAAGAGGGTCTTGATGGGGTAGTAGAAGGGCAGCCTGGTGGATCGCATGCTGTGAGGTAAAGGGTAGGATGAGCGAGGAGAGGACGTACCAAGAAACGAGCCACTCTGCCACGTATTCGACGGCGACGATGCAGCCCAGCACACTCCAGTACATGAGCCATCGCTCTAGGTCGGCCTCCGAGGCGGGACGCTGCGACAATGTCTTATAGGAGGCATAGCCCGGATAGAGGAACGCTACGATGGCACTAGCTTCGTTCAGCCTTTCACCAACTTGGCAGCACTCGTAGCGGCACACCTAATCAGTCGGAAAGTCAGGTAGAATAGCATGTTGCGGTCGTCTGGGTCGTCAAAGGGAAGAGGTCATGGAGGAGCGGAGGAGAGACGGAGACGGAGGGTATATGAGTATCGTCGGCAATCGGGCCTGACCGTACTTATAACACAATGCGAACTAATGCACTTGATTACCGAGTACAACACGGTCATATACTTGGACAAGGTCACTTAAGCCCAGTAAGCACGAAGAGTAAGATACCGTAGAAGACTTCTCTTCCTCATGCACGTTGCACCGCAGCGCCGCAGCCTCACGATTCCGGCCTGGCAGATGACAGGAAAGCAACGATACAAGATTGGTGGACGCTCCGCACGGAGATCAGCTATCGTACAATCGACAACACATGCTGCGACTCGGCTCTACTGCTACGGGAGTCCGCTCAGTGCAACGTGATGTCCTGGAAGACCGGCCTGTGGTCACTCGCAAGCACCCCATCGTCCGTCAGAGAATCGCCGACTTTGTATGCGTCAGATGTCCTAGGAAGTGGATGAGCTCGCATGGTCGAAGGGCACCCATGCATGTTACACTCACCACTTGCCGTTACTGCCTCCGAACACGAAGTCGATGCGGGTGTAGACGGAAGCGTCCCCAGGTGCATTGAAGCCGGTGTAGGTGGCAAAGTTGCCGGACACGGCAGACCGCGGAGCTTGTCCCTTCAGATCGATCATCGTGAAGTTGGGCAGCACGCCTTTGGGTACAGCGTACTTCTCCGCGAACGTCTGGTTGATCGCGACAGGCGGTAGCTGGCCTGTGATGATCTGGTACGCCCCAGAGTCCGTGCCGGTCGCAGGGCTGTTGAAGTCTCCGGTTACGACGACCGGCCCTTTCGTCTTGAAGGCCTCGTAGCGCGCACGCGTGAGGAGCATCGACGCGGCAAGGCGACGCTGATCGTCTGACTGATCATCGAGGTGGGTGTTCAGGTAGGTGAAGTGCACAGGGGCACCTGCACCGGTCCTGAGAATGAGGTGGGTAGCGGTGCAGATCCTGACCGAGCCAGCTCCTGGGAACTTGGAAGGCACATCGGGCGTGTTACTGCGCCATTGTTAGCACAGCTGCTGCCTCGAAAGTGGCAATGCAGCACTCACGAGAGCCAAAACGAGTCATTCGAGACCAGGGTTACGTCGGATCTGCAGATCGCCAAGTGAGTAAGGTAGGGATTCGACTCATGCGGATGTTGCGTACTTCTTGTAAAAGATGGGGCTGAACTCCCCAGCTGCTACTCCGTCGTCACGGCCCACCCCGACCTGGGAAGGAAGAAACACATCGCATCGGTTGCATACAGGCGAACAGTGCAGACTCACCCATCCCCAACCATCTCCCAGGAGCTCCGCGAGGTCATTGACTTGTCTGACCAGAGCTTCCTGGAAACCAGCAAGGACGATGCCCTCACTCTTCAGGTGTTCGAAGACCTTGATTCTGCGGGTGCTCCATGGCTGCTCGCCTTTCTTGCCGTAAAACGTGTACTGCTGCAGCGGGTCGGGCAGCGACGCGAGCGACTGCTGCACGGTGATGTTATCCGGCATGGAGTCATAGCGGAGGTTGTACGAGGCGATACGCATGCTTTGGCCTTCCGCTGCGGCGACAGGTCGTGATATGAGCGCAAGAGCAACCACACCCAGGAAAGGGAAGAGCGACAGCATAATGGGAACAGTAGACGGTCAGTCCGCCGCCCTCTCTTGCGTCGTATCCTGCGGGGATTTATAGGCTCACGGCTGGAATACCATCCCCGTCGCCTTCCGCAACAGACTTCACGAAGGTCGCTTTTCCCAGCGCGCACGAGGGCAGAGCAAGCCTGCCGTGATGGCCTCCCTCACATGATGGCCGGCGAGAAGCAGCGGCGCACTGAGCACGCTGTACAACTCACCTTCTATTTGCCAATATCGGCCCAGACCACACCTCGTGAGTATTTGGGCAGCGAGTGTCGAGAATAGACCGAGGAGCAGCGTGCCAATATTGGGGAACATCAGCCAGCGGTGTTAACGAACGTGCTCGGGAGCTAGAGGAAGAGCGTGCCGGTGACCTCAGCTTCGGAGCCGGCGATGCTGTTATGTCGGTTCGCGATTGCGAGCTACAATGACCTTTGGTTTTGAGAATATACAGGCGAGCTATGCAGGATTTAGGAGGCCGCACAGATGCTGCCAAGGGGTGGAGAGTAATAAGTATGAACGAATGGATGGCAGCATGGTGGTGGCTGTTCAAGACCATCCGAGCGGCTAATTCCGGCCGCGTAGCACTCGTATAATATGCTGCCAGCTTGTGCTTGGCATTGAACGATACACGAGGCTCACTTTCTTCACTGTACGTATGGATGTGCTTACGAAATGGAACCCATACGCGAACGGCGGCATGCATAACCGATTCATGCACCCGGTGCACATTCAGGTGCGGCTGATCCAGAGGACACATGCGGAAGGCGACCAACCATGATCCTACACATCGCAAAGCCGGCGATACAAGTACAAGGAGGGCTACAGGATAATTTACTCAGTGTTCGTGTCCGAACGCAGAGGAGCAAAGAAATCCAGCGGCAGCGGAGATAATCGCTCCCCCGGGCTGCGCAGGTCCCGGAGCCCGCGCCGCGAGCCTGACGGAGAAGACACAGACGGCCCGAGAGTACGCGCGCGGCGCGAGGGCGGGGAAGGGTAGACCATGCCAGAAGGTAAGGAAGCCTCAGCGTACCGCTGACGGCCTGGTGTTCCGCTTCGGTGCGGGACAGGAAGTGGTTCGTCGTGCGGAATGGGAATAGGATGATTGTGAGGGATGGGGACAGGATCGTTATGCGGTATCTGTACTGGGCCCTTGTCCGGCACAGGAAGGGGGTTCCTTGGAGGGATCGGAAGCGGGTTATTTTGAGGAATGGGCAGAGGCCCACGGTGGGGGACAGGCAGAGGGTCACTCGACGGGATAGGGAGCGGATTGCTGGGGGGCACCGGGAGCGGACTGTTGGACGGGATCGGGATCGGATTGCCGGAGGCTGACCCAGGGCGCATGGGCGGTGTCAGAGGCACAAAGCCCGCAGGTAGCCCTTCCGGTGGTGGCGGGATGACTGGCGACTCGTCATCGTCGTCCAAGTAAGGAGGCTTGTACGGTCCGGGGACGGAGGGGCCTGTAGGATAGTAATTCGGTATAGTGACGGGCATTACAATGATATCATCCGGGGGATTCAGCGGCTGAGGATGGTGCTCGGGACTTAGTAAGTGGGGATGGGTGATTTGGGTTCTAGTCGACGAACGGCTGGTAGCAGGCGTAGACTGAGCCTCAAATTAGCCATGGTCACCATGAGAGATGGACACTGAACGACTGACGGGTGTCTGAACGACGATGTCTGGGATGACGCTGTCCTTGGACGGCCCTCTGCGGAACCTCCTCTTAAATACCCGCTCGAGCGGCGTCGTCGGCGACCCATTCTGCTCTTCTGGACTCTTGTTCGTCGTCGCCGTGTCATTGCGTTCGCCCATTTCCGGGCGCACCGGTGGGAGGTCCTCGCGAGGCCGCGGCCCGCGCGGCGACATCGGCACGCGCTTCAGTCCCCGACGCATCCAAGCCAGCGAGACGTCAGGTCAACGCATGCGGGATCAGTTCAGAGCACGACGTACGTCCTCTCTCGCCCTCGGCGCGCCGCGCGACTTCCCCCGTGGCGCGACGAGGTCGAATTGCGAGATGCTCGTCGACGCCTTCGACTGCGGCGAGAATGGCCGGTAAGTGTTCGAGCGTGACACGGTGCCGCTTTGCGATGCGTTCGGATTGGCATACAGGTAATCCCGCGGGCGCATTTGGGCGTCTTGGGTTCTGCTAGATTGAGGAGGAGCAGGGGCGTCGGCAGGCGGGGCAGGAGACATGGAGCGTGGTGTCACAGGTCGTGAAAGCTCATGTGGAGGAGGAAGCGAGATCTCTCCGCTTGGGTTCTCGTAAGGGATCCAGCCATCAGGAGGGATATTTACAGGGGGATGCGCAGGAGAGGCAAGAGGCTCTTGTATCGGAATCGGTGGCGGAACGTCCCCCGATCTCACAGGCCGCGAGCTGGGGCGAGGCATGGGAGTGGAGATGTCTACTCGCGAATGAGAAGGTGATGGTGCATTGAGTGGCGTAGTTAGTGTAGGGACAGGTAGGGTGGCGGCGAAGTGTGCAGTATCAGAAACACGGGCCTGGGGTTGACTTCGCTGGCTGGCTCCAGACTGCGTCATTCTGCCAAGGTATCAGTCAGACGGATGGACAACTAAAGCAGGTGGTCGCACCTAGATGGCGGTCTCCATTGTGCACCAGAAGACCCTGGAGTCCTTGCTCGATATTCGGGACCTGGTGTTCTGACCCGAATGTCCGAGGCTGGCGTCCGGCTACGAAAGTCAGGAGCTGGCGTTCCAGCACGATAACGCGACGGCGCTATTTCACCCTCCTCGTCCTCCACCTCTTCTACCAGGACAGGGCGCTTTTGATGCCTTCTGTCCTCAACAGGCTCGCTAACGCTCTCCGTCTCCAGAGCTTCTTGGAATCCCATGTCCTTTCCTCGAGAAAATCCCTCCTGGAAGCCCTCCTGCCTACCTTCTTCTCTCGCTTGCGCCACCAGCTGCTGCTCTCGATACCGCCGTGCTGTCGACCGCGCGCGTGCAGCCTCCGCTTCAGCTTCGAGCTTCTCCTGCTCCAACTCGTTTATGATCTCCTGGGCACGCGATATCTCACGTTGCGCGTCTTCGAGGCGGTACTTGTACAACGTCAGTTCTTCGCGCGCTCGCGCTGCGTCCGATTGGGCCAGCATTGTCGCCTCATGCGCTGTCCGGAGCTTACGCAGGACTTCGAGCACGCGGCGCTCTGCGTCATCGGCGCGGCGCGTTTCGCTCTCGAGGCGTTCGGTCGTGACCGCGAGGATGGTACGTAAGCTACGCGTGTCGTGATGCTCTCTCGGCATGAGACGGGAGAGCAGCTTTGATGGCACGCCGGAGCGGAGGGAATCATAGTCCTGCTCTACGCGCGCGCGGGGAATGTGAGAGCCAGAGGATACCGAGGAATGGAGTGACTTGGACTGGCTGCTGTTGAAACGTGAAGGGAGACTCCCGCTCGAGGGGGAGGAGGACCTGAAGGAGTCCATGCGGGGAAAAGGGAATTCGTGTCTGCGGCGGTGAGCTCATGGTCCAGCTGCAGGGGACGCAAGTGCACGTACCGATTATCCTCGTCTATGATCCGTGACATACAGTTGAGTAAAGAGGGCAGTCGGCAAGCTAGAGCAGGGAGAGTGCCGCAAGGGCGGAGGTACGGGCAGCGAGGAGCTCGCGCTGCGTGCTCATCGCGACCTTGTAAATGAAGTTGAACGCAGAGATTGGCCACGCGCGTCTTTGTGCGAAGCTATCGCGCGTTATGGTGTCGCGGCCCTGGGAGGCGTTGCAGCGGCGTGTTTTCCGCCCTGCTACCCTTGCGTGGCGAACACGTGTCGATCGATGCCGCATCGAGCTTCGGCGGTCGAGAGACGACCTGTGACGAGCGTGTGCTTCTGTCTATGAAAAAGAGTAAAGATGGAGAAGCCGATAGCGACGATGTCGACGACTCTCGGGTCTTATATGGACTCGTGATACCAGGGTGAGAGCCCGCGTCAGGGAGACGCCCGGTCATACACAAACGTCTGAGTGACGAATTACTGAAAAATGGCGTCGCGGAAGCTGTGGATAGGCATCATGCATCCAAGGAAGGCATTACTGAGTGTGTTGCGTCCTGTTTCGTCTCTCTGCATGCGAGAGAATTGGAGTGACAATGTCAGTAGACCGTTCAGTGTGCTGAGGATGCGCTCTCGCCTACGTGTGGTCGGCTACGTCGTTCTTGGAAGTCAAGCACGGCGAGATGGGCCCGCTATACGCTCTGGCCGCGATTCCTTCCGTGGTCGGTGGGGACTAGTCTTCGCCGCCATTGCGGGACACACTCGTCAGCTACCGGTGTAGAGCGCGCTAGGTGAGAGAGAGAGAGAGAGAGAAAAACAGTTTCGGCCATCGGAGTTGGGGCGGGCGCTACCCCGGAGAGCGCCGCTCGTCAACATCGGATCAACCGCGAGTCCTACTTAGAGGACCCCATGTACAGCGTACACTTCGCCCAGGGGCGCCTGCGGCACACGCATCTAGGAAGAACCAGAGCAATTCACACATTGTCAGGTAGGTTTATGAGGTCCCAGTACAGCAGCATGCATGGTAATCTAGTGCACATCCGATCCTGAGGCCGCGCTCGGGCACCTTCCGCGGTGGACGAGGGCAGGGAGCATAGGCCTAGGGTGAACTGCAGGAGATGGGCATGAGCATGTGAATGCGTGGTGGTGCGGGAGGAGGGCAGGCTTGTCCGGCAGTGGCGATGGTAAACACCCAACGGGGTGCAACGCACAGACACATACCTACAAGCAGTGTAGGCGGCACACAGGGCCATCCTGCAGGTACTCGCCAGACCGCCTACTAAGTATCGGCGGTCGCGGAGACTATCCAGTTCCGCTTGGCTGTGGAGGAGGAGAAGCGGGGTTTCTGCACAGAGTGCAAAGACTTCGGCGACGTAGTCCGCGAAGAGCGTCAGCACGGAGTCCGGTGTGCCGAGCAGGACATCGAGGAAGGCAACGGATGACAGCCTGTGGTGCAGCTTGGACAATGTATTGCTGGGCAATAATCTGAGTGCCGAGCAAGGACACTGCTCCCGTTTTGAGCTCCGAGCCAGCCAGCCTCCACTCGCATAGTGATTTCAGTGGAGGACCGATGATGTTCCTCTGGATGCACACAGGGAGACAAAGCGCAGGATGGAGAGCAAGGGTAGCAAGGACGAGGATGCACTCCTGATAATCATACAGTACTCGCGAGCAGGCGAGTCCAGTTCATTGGAGTATAGCGTATGAATAACACCTGCTTGGTAGAATCTGTGGACGACGTGGCCGACTACAATAGTGGGGACGCAGCATTGGCTGTCATTCTATACAGATTCGAGTGCCAAGGCTGCTGCAGCGCTGATCACAGCCGAAATGCAGGCGACCTGGAGAGGCGCCCGTATCGTCGCTGTCATCCGCAGCGGCAAGGAGCCATCCAGCCCCTTGCACTCCCTCAATGGCAGCCAAAACGTACAGGGCTGCATGGGAGCTACGCCCGGATGTACTAAAGAGTGCTGAACGGGATAAAGCGACGCTGGACAGCTGTAGGGCCCTTTGAGACGTCTATGGCTGACGGTGCAATCATCCCTCGCAGGGGCATCCGTGTGATGACGGGCATCTGTTCTGCGACAGGCATCTGTTCTACGACAGGCATCCGCTCTACGGCGGGACGTGAGAAGCGAGCCTGATGTACTTACGTTCTCGTTCTTGAAGTCGATCCGAAAGCGAAGTCGGATGCGAGCGCAGAAGTTCGAAGTTGTCAAAGAGGGCGATGGCGGTCGAAACGTGACGTCGTAAGTATTTGGGCTCAACGGATTCCATTTATCCGTGTGGGCGCATTTGTCGGCAATTATATCATGCATGAAAGAGGTACCAGTGAAAGATAGCTACAGAACGGCGACTTCGGCGTCAGGAAACAGAGAACAGAGAACAGATCGATTAGAACCGACTACGTTACATATTGCAACTCAGGTAGTAGGATAAGAATCCGCCACCTCGTCGGCCCGTGGAAATAAGAAGAGGCATAAGGTGCGGGATAAGCGGAGTTTGAACTATTGCAACAGATGGGCTAAGTATGCAGGGAGCACGAGAGAGGCAGTCGGCGTGAGAACACTGCTTACAGGCGCTTATACAGACGCCCAGCGTTCAGTACGTTCTCCTTTAGCGCCCTGCGTCTCTGCACTTGACCCAGACCACGCTGAAAGGCTCGCAGCGTACACTATCGCCTGACTTCTCGCACAGCTCATCAGCCTCCTGGGAGATACAGGGACTATAAGTTGTAATGAGACGCTCACAGATGCAGATAGAAATGAAGCGCGACCATCATCTTGCGCCCGCCGAACCTCAGGCCTCATGAATGGCAAGCCGTACGTGCGACTCGCTGGATAGGGAACCTGTCTACGACACGCCAAGTTCAAGTGGGACTCTATCCTAAATTCGAGCGGTTGCACACATGGGGTAAGTGCGGATGCATTGACCAGGTCGATTGTCTTATTACTGAAGATGCGTAGGTGTATCAAGCCAGTCCGTGCTTCGCGCTATAACATCCTGCCTCCTGCTGTCCCGAAGGGCTCTTGATTGCGTGAAATCCGCCACTCCCGTCATTTAGCGAGGTCCTCGGATTCACCACTCTGCAAATACGGGGTTGGCATCAGCGCCCAGCGAGCTGTCGACAAATGCTGTTCAGGGCGCACTGGATTGCCTCGACGTCAACGCTGTCCCCCATGGACGTCGGAGCTATCGAGGGCCTCCAGCTCTCACGAATCGCTTGGACATCAGGACCTTATCTGCATCAAGACTTCTACGACACAGTCGGTGTGGTAGTCAGCGTTCTTTTCGAACAGCGCAGCGCAGAGAAGCCTTCGAAATCCTAGGATCGCTGTCACTGGGCTCCGGACCAGTCCCACTCGCCATTTAGTGCCCACATCCGTGGTCCTCAGATCTAGTAACTGCTATCTATGGCGATTCTGTTTCTCACCGTCTGAGAGTATATAAACTGGCCTAACGCCATGCACGGGTGTCATCACCTCTGAGGGCCCTCTTCCCCCACCATGCGCAGCTACTTCTCTCGCTCGCGCTCCTCGCGCGTCTCGATGGCTAACCCATTCTCTGAGAAGCAGTCGCAAGAGACTAGGCCTCTCACTGGTGCGGACAACACCAGCGTTGAAGGAGACACCGACTTCGTCGACATTCCTGCTTTCCTCTCCGCGCCTAATCTGAAGATCAAGCGCGTCGACAACTACTGGAGCACCTGGTCCAAGGGTTGGAAGTACAGAAACACTGGCTCCGGGATTTCCGCAGAGGCCGTCCGACCGGTCGGCAATGGGATTGGCAACGACCCTTGGCAGAACTTTTGCTTCGTCGTCGTCCGCAAGTTCCCTGAGCCCCGCGCTCCGGACGAGGAGATCTCCTACAAGATCGTAATCAAGAGTCCGTACCTGCTCAAGGCCTGCAAGGATGTTATCAAGCAGGTGCCTGGTATATCCTGGACGGCCGAGCCTCTCGAGGTAGTGCCCTGCGCATTCGCTGCTGGCGAGAACAGCCGCTGATCGTCTCACTGGTTCTTCAGCTTGACCCGCACCTCCTCCTTGCATTCTTCTCGAAGTTTGAAGAATACGAGAAGCAGCTCCGGGCGAAGACGCGCACACAGCACGACGATTACGTCCTTACGACCCTGGGCGTTTTGCTCAACTATTTGCGCAAGGACTACTCTGCGACACTCGCCAAGATTGCGAACCTCACCAGTCATGGAGAGATCACTTTCGAGCTCTTATACGCGATCCTCATCCCTCGCACGATCATCGTAACCGAGTGCCCGGTCACCGGCGAGACTCGCGCTCTTCAGCTCCGCGCCGCGCGCACGATGAACTTCGGGAGCGGGAAGTCGCACTGTGTATGGCGGCTGCTGTGCGAGAGCATCGATTCACTCGAGGAGGCCATCCACGGCCGTAATGTCAATGCCGACGCGCCGTCTTCAGCCCCGCGCACGTCCGCCACGCAGCGCATCCCCGCCATTGGCGAGAAGACGTATGGCCGAGTGGAGAGCATTATCTATATCGAGCCGTTCTCCGGCACGAAGAAGATCAACACGCTCGCCGCGTACCCGCTCAAGTACAGCACCGACCCTCAAGCACTCGAGAACATGCTGCTGGAGCGCGGCCGAAAGTGGGCGTCGCTCAAGGGTGTCCACCATGTTCACTACCAAGGTACCGCCGGCTTCCGCGTTGGGACCAACGTTACCCAGACCATCATCAAGTACAACGTGAGCCTGGCTTCCGATAGTGTCTACATGCAGCTCACGTCTGTATAGGTTGACTCGCGCATCATGGTCGATAGGAGTGAGCGTCGCACAGCATAATATTCTTGGCTACCACTGGTCGCTGACCGTGGACATGCGCAGGGAACTTCCTTCGGCTACATCCGAACTATGCACGACCAAAGGCGAGCCAAGAGGAGCGTGAGGAGCAAATCAGAGAGACAGATGTCATGCATCGTCATCCTGGGCGTCATCCTCATCGCCGGGTAACGAGTTGAGTCCTGTGGCGGGTTTGACTCTCATGGCACCGGAGTATTGAATGCTTGCTGTAGATGACGCCGATTTGTACCAGGATGTCTTCACCCTCGACGTTCGCGCCCGGACCCACTCAGAGGAACAGTCGCTCAAGGACGAGGACCTGCTCCTCGCTTCGCCCATTCTCTATGGGTACAGTCTCTCGGACAAGATATGGCGTACGTTTCCAACCCGACGTCTGAACGTTTCGTTGACTGACACTCTCTTCCCTTTCCACCCAAAGTCGAGTTCAACGTGCAGCACGTACAGCCTATCACGTGGAACGAAGAGGCGTTCGAGAACCTCGTCCTCGCGGACGACCGCAAGGATCTCCTGCGCTCCCTCGTCGATGCCCACAGTGTCGACCTCGGCTTCGACGACTTTGTACAAGGCAAAGGCCAGGGCCTCATCATCAATCTGTTTGGTCCGCCCGGCGTTGGCAAGACGCTCTCCGCAGAGGCGACCAGCGAGCGTGTGCACCGCCCGTTGTACGTCGTTGGCGGAGGAGACCTCGGCACCAAGGCATCGGATGTCGACGCAGAGCTGACCAGGGTCTTTGACATTGCAACGAGCTGGAAGGCCATCGTGCTCATTGATGAGGTATGCATCGCTTCGCGGCCGCCGAGCTCCAAGCACAACGAGGATACTGACGGAGATCACGCAGGCCGATGTCTTCCTTGAGCGTCGCTCTCTGCACGACCTTGAGCGGAACGCTATGGTTGCCGTTTTGTAAGCCTTTCTTGCCATTTCCACCCTTCTCGCACGGCTGAATCCACAGGCCTACAGCCTGCGTCATGTCGAGTACTACCGCGGCATCCTCTTCCTCACCACGAACCGGATCACCGCGTTCGATCCCGCGTTCCTCTCGCGCATCCACGTCGCACTGCACTTCGGCGAGCTCTCCCTCGAGGCGCGCACGCAGGTTTGGCGCGCGTTCCTGCGCAAGGCTGGCGTGGGCCTTCCGTCGACGGATGGGGGCGCGACGGACGAGTTTGTGCGCAGGCTCGCCGTGCGGGAAGTGAACGGCCGACAGATCAAGAATGCGTGCCGCACTGCGCAGTCTCTCGCGCACAGCCGCGGACAGTCGCTTGCCGTTGAGCATCTAGAGGAAACATTGGACGCGATGGAGGACTTCAACGTCGAGTTTGCTGCTATGATGGCGAAGACATCATCTTAGAGGTGCAGGCAGCGGGTCGAGGTAAAAATGAAGAAGTTCAACCACATGCATGATGTACTCTATGGCCGTGTGTCATTCCTTTGTTCGATTTGTGGCCAAGATGAGTTTGGTATGCGCCGACCTCAGTCCACACATACAAGTACTGTAACAGCAGTCTGCGTACTAACTTCGCATCCGAGCGTGTGCGGCACGTCGTGGTCCATGTCCGCTAGAAGGCAGTGCAATGTAGAAAGTACCCACCGGTGAGCTCCCAACGCCCGTTTAGCTCAGTGGTAGAGCGCGCCACTCGTAATGGTGAGGTCGGTTGTTCAATCCAGCCAATGGGCACTTTTCGGCGCTATAGTGTAGCGGTTATCACTTGGGATTCTGAAGAGTGTTCCCAAAACCCAGGTTCGAGCCCTGGTAGCGCCTGATCTTTTGTTTTTGACCCACCTGACGAGCTCATGAGGCGCAACCGGGGGTTCGTTATCGCATCTGGTAAACGGTGACCTTGCTAAGGGCCTGGTCGGCTGCCCGTGAAATACATCTCACACGTGAGTGCGGAATGTGGCTCCCACTGGAAAATTCGCGCAAGCGCCCGTTAAGCGCTCACATGTGAGTTGCAACTCGCACTCACACCGCGGGGCGTGAGTTGTATCTCACGGGCAGCCGACCAGGGCCTAAGGCCGTCATATTTTGTCACTCTGTCTACAAAGCCCGGACGCATGCTAGTACCACGGACACGGCTAGAGCAGCACCACATAGCTACAACGCGCGTCGATGCCAGCTGCGCTCCAGAGATAACGAGCAAGGCAAAGTGAGTGGGCGGAGATGCACTTATTATTTCGCTATAGACGTACGCGGGCAAAGACATCAGAGTTCGCCGCGGTCAAAAGTTCGCACACAGCCCGCACCACGCCCGGCTTCTCCCCCGACGCTCTCAGACGTTGGGACCGGCAGCCCGGGAGTCGAACGGGAACTGGACCACCGTCAAGCCGCTCAGCATGGTGTCGTCGCTCAGCGTCTCCTTGCTGCTCACGACGCCGGCGTACACCGTCCCTCGCAGGTTCGCGGGCACGGTCGTCTTGCCGTCCTTGCTGAGCTCGGAGAAGACGACCTGGAGGCCGTCGAGCCACGCGACGTACGCAGAGCCTGTTTTCGCGGTCGGAGACGTCCCGTAGGTGGCGGTGATCATGGCGCCGGGCTCGGGCGACGAGCTCGAGAGTGTGAGCGCCGGGAAGGTTTTTATTGGCAGGGGCGCGTTCGTCGAGGGGCAGCTTTTGATGAACGGGGCTGAATAGGTCATCGTGAGTGACGGTCGCTGAGGTAACAGAACCTGAATCGCACCTGCCAGAGAATATGCCCCGCTGGCTGTAAGCGGGACGTCGAACGGCCCATTCCAAGGCTGAAGTTTCATGACGGATGAGGTCACCCAAGACGCCTGACGCGCCTCTACCGCGAGAATAGACTGAAACGCTCCCAGTCAAGGACACGTCGCGAACAGACAACGACAACAGTTCCACTCACGCCAGCGGCGGTTACGTACTCCGCATTGTTACCGAGGAACTTCGCGCCCCCAAGGTAAGCCGATGATCCAACGGTCTCAAAGACCATCGACATCGCCGCGAACGTTTTTGGGCTGTCGAACGGGCTACAGGCGGCAGTCAGCGCGCGCTCAGAAGTCTATCTGCGGAGAAGGATTGACAAGTCGTATTCGCATGCTTTGACGGCGTTGTCTCCGAGAGCCCCGGTGAGGAACGTGACGTGCTCCGCTTCGTGCTGCGCGATCTGCACGAAGCGGTCGTGCACCCAGGCGGGATATCCGTCGCCCTCGAAGTCCCCCTGGCTGAACTGGGTGAGTCCTTTGGAGTAGAACGCGTTCTCCAGGTGCTCGAGAGTCAAGGCGAGGTTGAGGACCTCCATATCTGATGGCGAGAACATGAACCAGGTGCAGAGACGGCCGTTTTGCACTCTGGCGTACCTGTAGGCGGAGCAGGTGCAGGTGCTCCGAGGACAGCGGACACGGCCACAAAAGCGAAAGAAGTGGCCTTCCAAAGCATTTTGGCGGGCTGGGCAGTTTCCCGAGGGGGGCGGGCGGATACTAGTGGACGGCGAGGACTGAAGGCCAGGCTGCTCGAACCGCTATTTATAAGGTGGGCGGACAATGGGAGGTGGACAGGAGAAGTGGCGGCCATTACGGCGTTCATCTCGAAAGAAGGAGACGTCTTCCCTGATTCCGAGCGGGCGCGGATCCCGTAAAGGACCTCACCTGATGGACGACATGGTGGACGGAGTTGTAATCAGGCAGCAGCCAATCGCCTCCACATCTCCGGGCAGCATAGTCTTCGCTAATATTGATATGGAGGAGCAGCGTCTTCATGTTGAGGATAGACGACTCGGACATACCGCGCTGCCAGATGCCAGCCCGGGAAGTACCTATGCAGTCACGGTGGACTGGCGCGGAACGGTCCGGCCCAAGCACGGGGCGCATCTCTGAGCCAGCACTGTAAGCAGACCGGATAGCGGCGTCTGCGCCTTCTGAAGACGCCAGAGCACGAGTCAGCCTGGGCGCAGGTTCGGGTCGAGCCTCAGAGAGAAGCGTGTCAGCAGGGTCCTGAGTCAGCCCAGTCGTTTACATACTGAGGGCGTTTAGAGAAGGCGTCCAGAGGATCGCTGACAGAGAGCGTGGCGCTTCTACTACCCCCTACTCGCCTCTTTCAGAGAGGCCGAACACAGTCTAATAACTGGTACCTTCGTAGCCGTGCAAGCCTTCAGTATCATAGTTCTGGAGTCAGTGTTTGGTATAACGCCAACTTCTGTTGCCATATCGAGCATGTTTGAATCGTGATCAGTCCCACGTGGCTCGGAAACTTCCTGCTTCAACCGCCCGCTTACCCTGCGCCACCATCCATCCCTCCTCATGCATCGCACTCGACCTTGTCTGCTTGTCTACTCGACTGTCTGGGTGCTTGTAGTGTGCCATAGTCTACACTTTAAGGGTCAATGGTATCCACTCAACCTCATCAGCACGATACCCCTTGACTACTCGAGTGCTGCACTTCCCTTGAGCTGCCTTGATGTTCCCCGCCTCCGACGAACTCGGGATGTCCTTTTTGATGCAGCATAATCATGAGAAGTCCATGCGCGGCCATTTCGTGAGTTGAACAAACCGTAACGTCCGACGTTCAACGTACACCTCCAACGTTGGAATCTTCAGAGCCAGTCAAAAGTCGCGTATACCGAGTTACTCAGTATACATGCGGCAGATGTCGATCGACGACGCCGCAGGCTCTGGACCGCAAATCTCAACCTGCCGAGATGGCATGGTCTTCGGCCTCAAATTGGGTAGTAGATGTACTAGTTGTAAAGACCGGTTGGGTGTGATTAATATGTACAGGAAACGAGAGTTCGCTACCACGCCGGTGAGGTCGTCTCCGACCGCGCTGCAACGTCAGGCCTACGCTCGCGAGTCGAACGGGAACTGAACCACCACAAAGCCGCTGAGCATATTGTGATCGCTCGGCATCTCCTGGTTCTTGACTACCGCCGCATATACCGTGCCCAGCAGATTGTCCGGGACCTTTGTCTTCCCGTCCTTCCCGAGCTTGGTGTAGAATACCTGGAGCCCATCAAGCCACGCGACGTACGTCGAATCGTCGTGCATGTCCTTCGACTTCGTGTACTTGACCGTGACTTCTGAGCCGTGCGGGGGAGACGAGTTCGTGATCTTCAGCGCCGGGAAGCTCTTGACGGGAAGAGGAGCATTCGACGACGGGCAGCTCTTGATGAATGGGGCTACGGTATAATCGGTCAAGCAGGGTTCTGAGAGCATCAGGGAACAAGGCTTACCTGCGAGGGAATATGCGCCACTGGCCGAGAGCGGAATGTCGAACGGCCCATTCCAGGGCTGGAGCTTCATCACGGATGATGTTACCCACGATGCTTGCCGTGATTCCACCGCGAGAATGGACTGGCCACAGAGAACCTTGTGTCAGACAACATGCAAGAAGAGGAAAGGTTCACCTACACCAGCAGCAGTCAAGTAGTCCGCATTGTCTGCGAGGTACTTGGCTCCTCCAAGATAGGCCGACGCGCCAACGGTCTCGAGCACCATGGAAATGGCGGCGAACGACTTTGGACTGTCATAAGGACTAGAAGACAGCGTCAGCGGTCTATCTATGCCGCATCTGGATAGGAACCGACAAGCTGTATTCGCATGGTTGTACTGCCTTATCTCCGAGAGCCGCGGTGAGGAATTTGACGTGCTCTGCTTCGTGCCCGGAAATCTGCACAAAGCGACCATGGACCCAAGCAGGAAGCCCATCGTTCTCAAAATCCTGCTCGCTGAATCTGGCAAGACCTTGAGTGTAGAACGCGTTCTCCAGGTGCTCGAGCGTGAGGGCAAGGTTGAGGATCTCAGTGTCTATTCATCGGAACGTGAATCTGATGAAGTGACACTGTGAAGATATGAGATTCACGTACCGGTAGGAGGCGGTGGAGCAGGTGCGCTGAGAACTGCTGACGCTGCGACGAATGCGAGGAGGGTGGCTTTCTTGAACATCTTGACGACTTGCACTGGAGGCCTACCGGGCGGAGGGTTGCGCAGGAGGGAATGGCGTCGGGAGTGGGCGAACGTTGAAGTTCATGGCGCAAGTGTCCGCGTTATATAGTACGCCGGGGGTCGTTGAGGATGAAGCGAGCGGTGGCTGGCAGTATGCGGTCATCTCAAGTCAACTCCTTCGCTGCTCGATGCGGCAGGCGTCATACCTTTTTCGGATTGAGAGTTTGACGGTTTAGAGTACTTCAGGGAGTACGGTGATCTCGGGACGACTCGGGAAGTGGCCCACGTGCGTCGATCTACCATATATTGCCGCGTTTGCGCGTCCTTCTCTCTCAGCTTCATCCCCCTGGATTCCGGACCTCCACCACCGCGTGTTGCGGGGAGGCAGCAGCTCCCAGAGGCTCTTCTCCAGAGTATATGGCAGGATGCCATGCTCCCTAGAGTGGAGAGTATTTAGGTCCCTATTCGCACATAGAATCTCTTGACGAGGGTACACCACTGGCACACCTCGTCACGGAGGCTGCAGCAGCGTGCTTACGTCGTGGACCTTGCCCGGTCGTCCGGCCGGATGTACAATAACTCATGGATCTCAGCATGCGCATCAGCATGTCCTATCGGCTCAGTCCTCGAGTTGTCCCTCGAGGGCGGCGGGGTTGGCCCCCCGCTGCGACCGCGGCTCGAGGCACTCCGGCGAACCGCGAAGGTGCCGTGGAATACGTCCCGACGACTTCGGTCCTCGCGGCGGCTCTACGATCTGCGGTCCGCGTTGCTTCCTCGCGCGATATTCGCGCGCTTTGGTACATGCATATGACACGCACCAACCTGCCGAAATAGAGTGCCATGACTGAGCACTCCGCCCAAGCAGCCCGAGCCCTGCTGCTTGGGCACTGGACGATCAGTCCGGTGCTCCAGAGCGTTATCGCTCCTCACATCGGCCTGCCGATGCGGTATAGCCGCCACCAACAGCAAGAACCTGTGATGAGCTAGCACAGGCATCGCCTCTTGTCGCACCGCGACAGTTACTGAGTACGAGGGAGATCGCGGGCCATGGTCTGAGATCCGCGCACGACCAACTGGCAGCCCCGGCCGCAGCGTGGTGCGAGCAGCCCTTCGCGGGATCTTCGCACGTCGCGAGCGAGGCCGGTATCTGACAGTTGGGCCGTGTTTAGTATCTACCAATTTTTGGAACACCCTCCGCTCTTCGTGAGCCCGCGCGACATGTCAGCGATCTCTGTAGCTGTCTTTCGTGGATTGCCCAAGAGACGTCGACATGGAGTGCATCTCGAACCTCGTCAGGATCACTGAACTTTTGGGGCCGCTCACCAATGCTCTTCGGGTTCTCCTGGAGCAAGGAGGCAGTCGCCCAACCCTGGACTGTCCGCAGGGTTACGCATGCGGTTCCCGGGCCCCGATCTGTTAGTGGCCGCACACTCAGGAGAGATAATTGTTGGAATACAGCGTGGATCTTGTCTGGTATCGGTAGTCTGGACAGGGTTGAGGACCATGTAGTAAAAGATGAGCAGACGGTCATGGAGTGCAAGGTTGTGAATGCTCACCTCAGCATTATAATCTGAGTCATCGCAAGTACAGCGATCATGTAGCTGAGAACTCGACTCAATGCTGTCAGAAAGGCGTCGGACACCGTGATAAGCAAGCCCAAGCAGTGAGCTCAGTCCAAAATGCGAGGATATGATGAGCTGCCAGTGCAAGTGCGTTCATTGCACATTCCACGATTCTCACGCCATACTACATCCTATCCCAATCCTACAAGCATACATACACACAAATAGGCGTCGACATCACTCCGAGGCACGAACCGCGTCACACGCCGCTCATCGCCCGTATCCTTGACCTTGGGGGTATTGGTACTGCTGCGAGCCCTGTGGTGCGTATCCGGCGTAGTAGTAAGGCTGCTGTTGCTGTTGTTGCTGTTGGGTCCCGGGCGGAGGTGGCGGTTGTGGTGACGCGCCGTACTGCTGAGAACCGTAGTTGATCGGCGGGGGCGGCGGAGGGAACGGAGAGGACGCAGGTGGACGGCTTTGATAGCCGCCGTACTGCGACTGCGAAGGAGGAGGGAGAGCGTAGGACGACTGCTGCGGTGCCTGCCCATATCCTGCTTGCTGCTGTTGCGGAGGCGGAGGCGCGTACGAGGAGTATTGTTGCGAAGGCGGAGGGCGGGCAGGAGGAGACGGGGTGTTGGTGCTGCCGAAGAGGCCGAGCGATGCGTATGGATCCGAGGGCGGGGCAGATGACTGGTAAGACGGCTGCGAGGACGGCTGAGTGGGGGGCGACGGGAGGTAGGGCACGGACGGCTGAGAATCTGGCGGCGGAGGGGGAGGGAGAGGGAAAGACGAAGAGTGCTGGGGTTGAGAGGGCGGTGGAGACGCATAGTGCGAAGAGGGTGGAGGCGACGTCCACTGACGCTGCGGAGGGGCTTGCGGGGGAGGAGGAGACATCGCCCCGTTGGCCCCACGCAAGTTCATCGAGGCGAATGACGACTCCAGTCCAGTCGAAGGCTTCGGCGGCGGTGGAGGAACGGGCGGTTTGTCCCCACGCGTGGGAGCGGGCGTAGACTTCGGAATGGCCAGCCTACGCTCCATCTCCGCTTGCGAAGCGAGGGCCTCACGTTCTGCGGTCCGTTCCGAAATGAACGACTCGGCGTTGCGCTTCAGTGCACTTGTCAATTCGGTGAGCTCAGTGTAGAATTGCAAGCCCTTCCTGTAGGGAAGTTAGCATCAATCGCATCGACTATTTTGCATGATACGTACGCAAGCCCGTCGCGCACTTCCATATACACATCCCGTGCACGCGAAAACCGCCTAACGGTATCCTTCTTTCGCCTCTCCCGTTCCTCCCACTTCTTGGCGCCTGCACCACGGCCAGCCATTTCTCGAAGACCACGCCACAGTTGGGTCAGCTCTTGCAACGTGACCTGCTCGTGGTGGACAGTGGCGGAAAGCCGCTGCTGATAAGGTCGGAACTTCTCCAGCTCCCCGGCAAACAGCGTGCTCTCTACTCCGGTGTTGCGTCTGTTCAGAAGCAGTAGGTGCGACACATCGTCTTGTTGGACCTAGAGAGCGGCCTGTTAGACACAAAGATGACCCTACATACGAGTACACACCTTGTCCTTCAAATCCTTCAGCACCTGTCCACGCTCGTGAGAGATCTTGTTCAATCGACCGAGCCTCTCCTCA
The DNA here is from genome assembly GCA_022385805.1 of Pilatotrama ljubarskyi. Lineage (NCBI taxonomy): Eukaryota > Fungi > Basidiomycota > Agaricomycetes > Polyporales > Polyporaceae > Pilatotrama > Pilatotrama ljubarskyi. The sequence continues at coordinate 122,977 of MU277724.1, read as the reverse complement.
ATCTCTTCCACAAACTGGCCGATCCTGATCCGCTCCTCCTCGTCCTTCGCCTCGCTCCCGACGTCCAGGTCGAGCAGATTCTCAGAGCCGGCGCCGCCGTTCGCCGTACTCGCCCGGAAGACGTCCTCTACCTCCGGGGACAGGAGCAGCTGGATCTCGCCGCGCACGGACTCCCACAAGTGGACGACCTGTTGGTCCGACTGCGCAGCTGCGTCGAGAGCCGAGAGGTGCGACTTCAAGTCCTGGCGGAGCGTCTTCGTGAGCGCCGCGGAGGGCGCCTGTGTCCAGAGGTGGTCGTACTTGACGCGCATTGCTTCGCATGCCCTGCTCTCCGCATCGAGGTCGCGGCTGATGCCCTCGAGCTCGCGCTTCACGGTGTCCTTCATCCGGACGAGCTCGGATACGATGCCCTCCACGCCCTCGCGTTCTTCCATGAGCGCGATGTCCTCTTTCCATCGTCTCACCTCCGCTGGGAGCTCTGCCTCGCCGCCGACGCCACCCTCCGCGATTGCCTTGTACCGGGCCAGGCCTTCCTTGATTCCTAAAGCGTCCAGCGCGCTCTTCACCTCCACCTCCGCGTTATCGGCCTTCTCAACTTCTCCGCGCACCAGCTTCGCTTTCTCTTCCGAGTAGACGCTCGCACTCTCATGCACGCTGAGCGGAATGAGGCGAACGAACATGTCCTGCCCGATAACCTTCTGAACGTCCGGAGACGCATACACCTCCTGGATGGTGATGGGCGTTGCTACCACCGCTTTCTCGATCTGAGGGAGGGTCTCCGGGGTGGGGAGGATGGCATTGTAGATCAGGTCGTTCTCGCGCTGCGCCTCATTCTTCTTATCCGTTACGACTGCAAGGTGGGCCTTGGTGAGTTCTTGAAGGGCAGGACCCGCGTCCGGAGGTAGATTCGGCGACATCTGCGTGACGAACAGCGAGGCGAACGAAGAGGCAGTACGATTCGCCTCCTTCGCAGCAGTCTCGGCGACTTGGAACCTTACCAGGGCGTCGCCATGCTTGCCGGCAGCGCTGTCGGCTAGTCCACGGTAGTATTGGGAGAGGGATGTGAAGTACTTCGCTTTGGTCTGAGCATAGCATGAGTATGGAACGGCGCGACGGGCATGATGTCACAGACCTGAATGACAGTGATCCAATTACGATCGAAAATGCCCTTTCCCATGAACTCCTTGGCCTCCTCGCTCAGGGACGTGTACATGAACGCAGTTTGTGCGGCAATCTTCGCGACGAGGGCATTGCTCTTCTTCTCGTCTGTGCACTTCTCGAGGAACACCTCTGTCGCTTGCGCGAGAATGATGCCCACAAGGAACTTGATGATCTCGCGACTCAGATCCAGCGACGGCGCGTGCAGGAAGTTATCGTTGATGTATGTGAGCATGCCCGCGGTCGTGCGGAAGTAGTAGAAGGCGCGCTTCAGGCCCTCAGGATCGGACCTGTTCTGCGAGGCAGCAATGGCGGAATGCGTCGCAGCGATCTGGAAGATGATGGACGCCTTCTCGTACGCGATGGAGGTCTGCGTGATGAGCTTGTTCGTGAACGCGTCGCGCCATGGGAAGTTGACACGGATCTCGGAGAAGCGCAACTCGAGGAGTTCGAGCTGGCCGAAATACTTGTGCAGCAGATCCTTGGCTGGGAGTCTGTGTGAGCAGCAGTTTACTCGCCATGCACTGCGGCGAGCACGTACCGGTCATATCGCTTCCAGCTCCCTTGACAGCGTCCTGTCTGCACCGTTGCAGGTTGGCGCATTCCTGAGCATAGTTATCTGGATCCTCTCCGTATGAATGCGCGATCGCGTTGCGAATGGGAGTCGTCCAGTCGACTTCTTCCGTCGTCTTCTTCGGAATTGAGATCATAGGCGAGTTGTGTGCAGACAAGAGAGACATGGCGGCTGTAGCACGATGATTCACCGGAGAGACAAGGGTTCGATTTAGAGACGTAGTCCGGAAGTTGTGCGTTCCGCCACCGCGGATGTCGCTGGTCGGTCTACCGAGGTAACAGTCTCTCTAGACCAGCAATCCTACCGAGCAAATGCGAGGATAGTCAAGGGCTCAGCCAAGCCTGGTCAGGGTTGAGAATGAGAACAGAGGCAAGAGCGGCCACTAGAGAGAACGGACTGGGAGCACTGGGCGATGACCGCGCGCGCAGTTCTGCGCTCTCAGCTCTGCAGCCGCTCACGTCACCGTGTGATTTGGATCTCGCCAGAGGCCACAACATATCCAGGCACAGAAACCCGGTGAACAGTCATAAAGGCCACGTCACTCGCGCATACGCGAGCACTCGAACTGCAAGGAGAGCAAAGGCGAGCCACAGACTGAGCATGTTCAAAAATTAAGTAGACGTCGGATGCTATTGTAATGTCCGGTACGTAGGGTACATCAGCCACCACCCGGCATACAGGAACTCTACAGCTAGCACACCACCATACTTGTCGCGCTCAGAGCGCGCTCGCACCTGCATGATGGGTAAGGACGATAGCAGTAAACGTGCACGAGGCCACGTACCAGTGATGATGTCGACCAGCTCGTTCGTGATGGCAGCCTGGCGACCACGGTTGTACTGCAGCGTGAGACGGTTGATCATGTCCCCAGCGTTCTTCGACGCGTTATCCATCGCATTGCGACTGCAAGGTAGTCAGTACACGTGTCAGCGGGGGCGTAATTCCGTGCACATACCGAGCGCTCTGCTCGCAAGCGTGCGCCTCGACAAGAGCAGCGTAGATGGCGTTCGCAAGAGAGAACTCGGACAGATCTCTCGTAACATCATCCTCCATCTCGTATGCCTTGAAGCCAGCTGTGAACCGGTCAAGACGCTTTCCAGAGGGTCATAACAGTGGGCATTCACGTACGGGACTCTTTCAGAAGGGCCTCGGACTCGACCTCGATGATGGCAGGCTCGTACGAGATAGCGGAGACAAACTTGTTGTAAACGATCGCGATCTTGTCGTACTGAACGCCAGAGGTAAGAATGAGGTCCGCGACACCAGCCGCATCAGCGAAGGTGGGGATGTCACGGCCGATTTGGTTGAAGGACATGACGAGGTTCTTGGGGAGCACACGCGCGAGCTGCGCCTTCGACTTGTCGCCAATGACCATGACGGGGGAGTCCTCGGCGACCTTGTCCTTTTCCGCGAAGGCGCGGCGGGTCGCCTTCGTCACGGAAGAGTGGATACCACCGCAAAGACCCTTGTCGGAGGAAACCACGATGAACAGGGTGCGCTTGCCAGCATCCTCGGCAGGCGCGTGCTGGAAGATCTCTGCAAAGGGATGAGTACTTGTGTGTCGCGCGGCATAAAGATGTGACGGGACATACCAGAGTTAGCGAGACCGTACTCCTTACCCGCCTGCATCGCGCGCTGCGCCTTGTTCATTTTGGTGGACGCAATCATTTTCATGGACTGTCCCTCCTCGTTGGCACACTCGTCATGGGTGAAGCAGCGCGAGAGGATATACCTTCGTAATCTTCTCAATGTTCCTCACGGACTTGAGACGCAGCTCGATCTCACGAAGAGTCGCCATGTTGCGAGCATTGGTGGGTGCTGCCCCCAGCGCCTTAGGCTGGGACGCAATACGACCGAGCGTACGCCGAGCGAGCATAGTGGAGAATGAAGGAGTGGGGAGGTCGAGGTCGTCGTTGGCGAGGGTGTCGACGTCGACGCCGGGAAATGGCGGATCGACTTTGGGGCGGAGTCCAAATACTCCCGCCGTCTGTGGCTAAGCCAAATCTGGGCGGAGCTTGAACTGGCCATCAGCACACTCGACTCATCTGGCGCTGATTGCAGCACTCGGCCGGCGGTGGACTTGTATCTCTCTTCGACGATTCACGCTACATACTACTCTCAACTACGTCCAGCATGGCATCCGAGGAGCCTCTCTTTGATCCCTCTCTGAAGAAGCGCAAGAAGAAGACCGTCGCCTTTTCGGAGGACCCTCTCGGTGCTGATGCCGACCCCACAACTCCCGCTCCTGCCGATATCGACAATGTCACTACGAACGGAGATGCGGTGGACATGGGCCCGACTACCGTGCATGAGCGGATGAAACAGAATGAGGCCGCTGGCGAGGATGGGGAGAAGAAGGAGGATGATGATCTGAAGGCCATGTTTGGTGACCTGAAGAAGAAGAAAAAGAAGAAGGACATCCCGCTCGACCTCGTGAGTACTGGACTGATTCGCAAGGGTAGTCGTCATTGAATGGGCTTGTATGTCTGTCTGGGATCTATCAGGGTGAAGACAACTCGGGCACCTCGACGCCTGTGGCCGCTGCTGCTTCGGAGGACCTGGACTTCTCCGATCTCAAGAAAAAGAAGAAGAAATCGTCGAAGAAGGCCGCTCTCGACTTGGAGGCGTTCGAGAAGGAGCTGAACCAGTCAAAAGCACAGGAGGCTGAGGAGGAAGAGGGCGGTGAGGAAGGTGCTGCCCAGGAGCTCGATGAGGGTGAATTGGGCGAAGACCCATTCGCGCGTGCTGGTGAATCTGGCGTGAGCCTCGACTCGGGCAACGAGCCCTGGCTCAAGAGCGACCGTGACTACACGTATGAGGAGGTACATAACGCCCCGCTCACCAAGCCTATAAGTTTCGCTGATCAGTCTTGGATATAGCTCCTCCATCGATTCTACGCCCAGCTCCATGCCTCCAACCCCGCCCTCCTCACTTCCGCCGGCAAGCGCTACACCATTGCTCCTCCGCAGATCATGCGTGAGGGCAACAAGAAGACAATCTTCGCCAACGTCTCCGATATCTGCAAACGTATGCACAGGCAGCCGGAACACGTCATTCAGTACATGTTCGCCGAGATGGGTACCACCGGCTCGGTCGATGGTTCAGGACGTCTCGTCATCAAGGGTCGCTTCCAGCAGAAGCAAATCGAGCATGTATTGCGTCGGTACATCGGTATGTACCGCCTGCGCAGTTGGGTCCCTGTAGGTGCTGACTTCGCCTGCAGTGGAGTACGTCACTTGCAAGACGTGCAAATCCCCCGACACTATTCTTACGAAGGAGAACCGTATATTCTTCATGTCATGCGAGTCGTGCGGGTCGCGGCGTTCGGTCAACCCGATCAAGACTGGTTTCCAGGCGCAGGTTGGCAGGAGAAGCAAGAACAAGACGGGCTAAGTCGTGGTCCATCTCAGTTGACATCACACTGTATCATGTCGTGTACATCACAAGCGCATGTATCGCATCGTTTCTCCTTACATATCCTCGTGCATTCCGTTCCGTGAGCTCTTGGAAATAACTCTTCGTATTAGTGTGCATAGGATGCAGCACGCTGCGGCTCTTTTCAACCGGGATCCTGAGACATAAGGGATCGTCTACTGCGATGACCTGGGGGTCATCGAAGCTATCCGTCCCGACCAGTACTGGAGTACCTAGAAGGAAGTAAAGAGAGGAAGTGAAATTGCGGGCGTCACACCAGTATCATCTAGCCGGTGAAACGATCGTTTACGATGTATGCTCGCCATATATGATACGGATGGAATGGGCAGCCTAGTTCTATGAGGGATATCCAATACGGCATGCAGTGGACAACCGTCGAAGGCGATCTATGCAGGATTATCGCTGGCCCCTAGTAGTCAAGCGTGCTGTTTTCGGTATTCTTCGTGACATTATACCATGTCGGGCCGTCCGGGAAAGTGAGGTTCGTCACTTCCACGCCCACGCCGTCCGCGATGGCCTGGCCGAGAGTAGCGTTCGCATGGTAGAAGAGCGAGGCCATGCGCTGGCGCACGCTGTAAGTGGACGCTGCGCCGAGGTGGCCGACAACGTTACTGGACAGCGCGGAAATGATCGGTGAGTACACGCAGACACCATTGTCGAAAGGATTGCATACCTGACGAGGTTCTGCTGATCTTGCTCAGAGAGACCACTCCAGAAGCGGCGGGGCCAATCGAAGTCAATCTCGGTCACGGCGGACAGAGAAGCGACGGCGCCACCCTGCATGTGAAATGTAAGCTCAGCATGTCAAGGGGACCGGACCAGCAGGCATGACTAACAGTCCACTGCTGGTGCGTTTCATCCACGTAGGGGCGCGGAGGGAGCTTAATCTTGCTGAGGGTGGACAGATAGTTCGGGCGGGAGCCTTGGTTGCCGTTTACATTCATACGTCCGTCGCGCTCGAAGTTTGCCACAGGGTTGATGGGTGCATTGACCGGGATTTGCTACATATAGAACCATGTCAGAAATTCCGGTCTTCGGACCTTGCGAGGGGCGCCATACCTTGTGGTTGACTCCGAGGCGGTAACGATGGGTGTCTAAGGAGGTCCATTGAGGATGGCGGTGTGAGCGGTGCGATGCGCTGAAACGTACCTGCATACGAGAAGAGCCGCGCCTGCAACACGGGGTCAGCAGAGGGCGCCCATCCGTCAACCATATTCGAGGGCGCGAAGGCAGCTTGCTCGATCTCTGCGAAGTAGCTGTGGTATGGAATCGTGAGCAACGAATGAGGGTGAGCACATGCTTCAGGACGAGCTTCACTTGGTCGGGTTCTGAGTGAGATAGAATCTTCCAATCTCGACAGGCGTTACGTTGTCGAATCCCCAGTCCCTGTGACGCCGTCAGCTCTACCTCCGAGGCTCGCTTGGCATAACCATAACCTACTTGGTCAGGTCCAGGACGTTGTATTTGAAGGTTTGAGCGGCCTCCGGGCTGAGCACCTGAGCGAACAAGGTCCAACCTGGGTAAGTGCCATTCTCGATCGACTCGTACAGATCTTGAGTGGCGAAGTCCGGGTTTGAGCCTGTCTTTTACAGTGAGTGGAACGATATTCTCCTCGTACGGTTCGTGAAGGAAAATCACACGGTTGAATGCAAGAACGTACCCGACATAGCCGTAGCTTCGGCGTTCGTGAAGTTCTGGATGCCTTGCATTGTCTGCGCGTATAGCCTGACATACGACCAGGAGCCGTCCTCTTTGACCCATCTACCGTCAGCAGCCATACGTGTATCAGACCTATGCAGGCAAGTGGTTCGACAGTAGAACCCACCGGTAGGTGTGACCCGTCCACCCATCCATGTGTCTGAAGCCGTACGGCGTGCCGAGGTCTGAAAACAACCGCATTACCTGGTACAAAGACTCGGGATTGGACCCGAGGTAGTCCCAGAACATGCTGTGCAGCGTCATTCCGAGTCAGCCGAGATTCAGACGAAACGAAGGGCAGAAGGCTCACTCCTTGTCACGCAGATGACTAGCCGGGTGGCGCTTCTGAGTCTGCAAACATGCGCTCAGTTAGCTATCGAACGACTCGGGTAAACTGCGTCCGAACATGGATAAAGTGAGGGAATTTCGAAGGATCCCGGATAAAGAAGACGGGGGTGTCTTGGCGATGGCGTCAGGCAGGGTTTGAAGAACACGCCGGAAATGCCTACTGTTCATAACGAGATCCAGGATGCCCTTGCGAGTCCGGAATCTATGTGAGGACAGGCTTAGATCGACTCACACAGTGCACACGTAGTGAGCTTACTTGATCGCGAAGCCACGGGGGTCGCGGGCTTCATCGGGTGATCCAGACTCCCCTCCGACGGTACTAAAGCGGACTGCGCGTCCTGCATAAGCAGCATCCAGACGAGACGAAACAAAGGGATGACGAAACTAGTTATGGGTGTCTTGAGCCCATTCTCGCTCAGCATGTCCCTGTTATGGCGCAAGGGAAGTCGAGTCTTTCCACGTCAACTAGAAGAGTAGCACGCACATCATCGTGTAATTCTTGCAGAACTCAGCATTGGTGACTTCGAAGTAACCGTGCGCACCCGCTATCTTCACTGTCAGCGGGCCTACCTCCGCTATATCTCAGGAATCATGCCGCTCACCACCACGGGCGTGAACGACGCGTTCCGGAATGCGTTCACGATCGAAAGATCCCAAGATCTCGAGCAGGTGGGTGTCCTGGAGAAGCAGAGGGCCTTACCAGGAATTAGACGAAACCTGTAGCGGGCGCAAGGACCCGTGCCATCGTGCTACTCACCGTCAGCTCCGATTCGCTGGTATTCGTATGGGTGCGGGTAAGGTGAGCCATTTTCCAGGGTGAAGTCAACCGCAGGGGCCGCTTCAGTGGATGTCTTCTCCTGAACGTTGAACCCGGTGTTCACGTCGTACTGATAGGCTGCTGGGCTGGGAGGGGCAGTATCCCGTTCTAAACCAGGGGCATCTTGGCCGGGGTACCAACCACGCACTGCAGCGGAGAATGAGATGGTGGCGAGGAGGCACGATGATAGAGACAACATGAGGATGTTGCAGGTCGCAGGGAAGAGTGCCAGTAGAGCACCTCAAGGGGTACATTCCGAACAGGCTTTATACCTCTGTTACGCTGAACGCCCAGAGTTCCCGATAGAGCGTAGAAAGCTATTTTCATCACTCCGAGAGCTCCGCGTTCTGAGCGGTTGGCCACGCGTTCCTAATACCGAGCCCGAGCCAAAGGGGTGCGCTGCATGTGTCATGCCAACCCGACCGCAGCCGCCTCGCTTGCCCCAGAGGCTCAGCAGAACCGAGATAGGCGATGATTCTGAGCGAGCGGTCCGTTACCTTCCACGCGTTTTGACGATGCACATACCGGATGCGGACTATGCCTGCGCCGAAGAAGTTCGTGCTGCGCTTCGCGGAGTGCATCATGCTGCATGTAGCAATGCTTCGGCTTCGAGGAACAGCCGCGCTGTTTCCGACGAATCTCTACAAAGCTCCCAAGAGGATGGTAGTGTTGAGTAGACGACGGCCAGCGGCTGGCTTGACGATCGCAGAGCGTTAAAACAGCACTACTGCGCAGTATTCTGTCCACATTGTGAGACATCAAACCACATCGCTCGTCGACACTACGGGATTACATACCTTCCTCATCATGGCTCAAGCTATGTCAGCTTTAATCTCCAGGTCACATGGATGGCCAGCAAGAAGAATCAGCGATGTTCACAGTAAGGTTCGTGCTCCCTTCTGTCATCCACCTTTCACTCGCTGGTCAAATCTTGCAAACCAATGAGCTTTGCAACCCAACGCAATCCCCCCTTTCGCTACGCGGTTAGCGACGGGGATACCTCGCACCTGGTAGCCGAAGCACTTCGAATGATCGTGTCCACGAGTCGAAGGCACGGCAAACTATGAATGGTTAAGAGTTCGAGTGGGAGTGACGGACGGGGGACATACGGGGCTGATAGTGTGAGTTGGCTGTCTTCAATTTGAAGACATACGGAACCCTCAAGAATGGATCCGGGAGGACGTTGGCTATGTGATGAGGGACTGGCTCACTGGGAACGATATAAAGAAGGAATCCTCCTTCAATTTTGAGTGCCCACGATGATGCAGGCGTTCGTTGCAAGCGGTGTCCCCGTATTCGAAGTGCCAGAACGGCCTTATCGGCTATGAAGTGGCCGATACTCAGATACTGTATGTATCAACCAGCGTATATCTCTGCATAACGGTGATGTCGTGAAGGTATGGTGAAAACCAGTGGTTCCTGAGTCACTCGCGTACATTCAAGACCTTATGCACGGTGAGTGGATATTATGGACGACAGCCCTGTGAGACGGTAATGAACCGTTGTATAAGGCTTTGAACCACGGTGTTGCGCACGTTGTGGACCGGTCTACAAGACTGCTGGAAGGAGGCAATGTCATCAGGCGAGCTATGAACCACTGGCGGTTGGACCCGGCTTACAAGGGAGGCTAACTCTCAGAAAGGGAGGCACTCCGTAAGCAGGATATCACTCTGGTTTTGTCCGGCCAGCTTCTCCGCCGTACAAAGTTCGTCTCGCCCATTCCACGACGTGCTGGTCGATATCTCTCGTACGGCGGAATAGTGCTTCAACCTGGTTGTTCCAACTGCTCTGCAGCATGGACACGAATGGCCGTTGGGGTATGCGCGCGGCAGCAGGCACTGGCGCGGGTATATCGGAAGCCGCGTTCACCAACCGTTCGGAGAGATGATGCAGGCTATGCGGGCGGAGTTCAGCGAGGGTTTGACTGTTCCGGCGAGATGTGTACGCACTCGGCGCGATGCTGCTGCGTTCTGGAATAAGGTCAGCATCCTAATCCGTCATGAGATATCCTGCAGGGCTCACCTTCCTGATATCATGGAGGAGAGGCCATAGTATACCTGAGGGATATCATAAGTTCACCCGCATTGCACCGTGCACTGGCAAGCCAGACGTACACCGCCAGCGACCAGAGCCCCAGAAGCGGTCCCAACCAAGAAAGACATCGGACTAGCTTCAGGTCACGAGCCGCGACTAGACTTGAGAAGGCTGGTAGTGTGCGAGGATGAGGTCCGCAGTGGGCATGAGTGGTGTGGCGGCGCGACGTCTGCGGCTGAATATGCCTGAAATATACTGTAACTGAAATCAGTTAGCCTATCGCAAAAAACTGGCAAAATAACCTAATACTCCTTCAGGCGCCTGAGCTCCCATTCCGGCATGCATGCTAGACGCCCGTTCGTCCTTTACTTTCGTCCTTGCCGTCGCTGTCGCCGCCGTCGTCCTCGACGACCTCTCCTTCGCGGCACTTGGCTGTTCGCTTGTACTACCTCTGAGCGGGAGGTTGGGCTGGGCTTGAAGATGTTTAAAAGTCGGGGATGCACGCAGGCTTTGCGTAGGGCTGTCGCTCCGTGCAGAACCGTGCCAACACCTGTCGGTACGTGCCGCAAGAAGTCCGTCCTACCTCCGGCGCCGGCGAGCTCACCTACACCTGCACAGCAACGAGGAGCCAGGCTCGCTGCTACGTGCACGCAGCTCAGAGGACCGACGGCGCGTCGAGGGGTACACAAGTCATCACCCCGAGCAAGTCTCGGGAAGAATGGCAAAGACAAGATGCCGTGCTAGTACGGCACTTGAACGACGTATTCTCTCCCCTCAAATTCCCTCCAGAACTGGCATCTCGAATATTGACGCATGCCAGTCATCCTGACGCCATCAGGAGACATAACGGCAGGCTCAGCTTTGTCGGTACGTTCCTCAACCTCGACTGGATTCAGTCCAAACGACAGGACTAAAGACGGGAATAGGGCGACGCGTTCTCCAGTCATACCTGCTTATGTTCATTCATTCCTCACCCGCACTCCGACCCGACCATGACTACGAGCTGATTCTGGAGCGCGCCCTCAACACCTACGTCCTCGGTGAACACGTCGCACCAAAATGGGCGATCGGCAAGGTCCTGAAGTGGCGACCCATGAACGTCGGAAACTTCTCACAACCGCTGGGCCCTGACGTCGAAGTGCCAAGTCCGCTCACAAACTTGGAACGGGACAACGCGAGAGGCATCGGCATGTACAAGGTGCATGGTACCACTGTCGAGGCTGTTGTGGGCGGGATTTTCCATCAGTTTGTGAGTCCTCTCCTTCGACTTGCCCTGTGGGCGAATTGCTGAATGTGTGGTGTCTTCAGGGTGGTGCCGTTGCACATCGTCTCTTCCATACGCGCGTGCTGCCCAACCTACTGCTAGAAGGCAGCCCTCAGGGCCTGCACTTCGCCTACCACGACCATGCCCGGGAGATCTGCGAGAAGATGGGCGGTCCCGAAGGACCCTTGCTTCGTTAGATGGATGGCGCACGAGGCTCAGGTTTGACTAGTTATTCTATAACCACACGAAATAATACTGCATATATCATGCTATGTTGCTCTGGTTCCTCTGCTCCCATATGCCTTCGTTTCGACGCCTGATGGGGTCCTCGTTCTCCCTCTTCTCGCTGCGTTGTGACCGTAGGCGCTCACGCATCTCTGAAGTTGACCACGACCATGGCAAAAACGGCCGCGTACGGCACTTGGACGTCGCCCATCACCACTGATGTCGTCTTGAAGACTGTGCGTCTCTGCGAAGTTATGCGGTGTGCGGGGTAGTGACCTTGGCGCACAGGGTGCAAAGGTCGACGAGCTCTTCGTCGACCCCATCACCTCGACGATCTACCACATCGAGCAACGACCCTCCGAAGGCGGTCGACTTGTGATCGTGGATACTGAGAAGGGCGAGGACATCGTGGGGAGAGATTGGAATGTGCGAAGTGGGGTACACGAGGTGAGTACTCTGACATACCGCTGCCCAGACGAGAGGTGAACGATACCGGCGCATGATCCCAGTATGGTGGCGCACCGGCTGTCGCGTACGACGGCGTCATCTACTTCTCAAACTTCAAGGACAACCGGGTCTACAAACTGAGGGAAGGAGCGGAACCCGAAGCAGTCACCCCGGGTATGTACTCACCAGACCATGATCAGCTCTTCTGAAGACTGAGTACTTTGTAGAGAACTCAAACCACCGCTATGCCAAGTTCGCTGTGCATCCCAAACATACTCATCTTCTCGTAGCCATTCGCGAAGACCATACCAACCCGCAGCCGTCGGCCGTCGTCAATATCCTCTGCCTCATCAACACGAAGGAGAAGACGGTAACCCCGCTCGTCACCGGCGCTGAGTTCTATTCCACACCATGCTTCACCCCCGACGGCCTCCACATGGCCTGGCAGCAGTGGTTCCACCCGGACATGCCTTGGGAAGGTGCCGAGGTCCACGTCGCAGAGGTCAAGACGGACGACGGTTCGCTCTCCTTGAGTAATGCCAAGCACGTCGCGGGTAAGCGCATCGAAGTCAGCGCAGGCTACCCAGTGTGGGCTTCCAACGACCTCCTTCTGTTCGTATCGGACGAGTCCGGATACTACAACCCATGGACGTACTCCATCTCGGCGGGGAAAGCGTCGCCCGTCCTCTCCCAGCCGGTGAATGAGGACTTTGCGGAGCCATTCTGGCGCCTGGGCTACAACTTCGGCGTCCCGCTCGACATGGAGGGGAAAATGGCGCTCTTCACCGCGGTAAGAGACCAACGGAGCGTGCTCTACCTCGTCAGCCTCCGTGGGGGCACGCTCGAGGAGCTGGAGTGCCCCTACGTCAGCATCGGGTCCGTCCAGCGCGTCACGTACGAGGCCGTCGTCTTCCAAGGCCGCAGATACGACGAGACCGAGCGCGTCGTGCTCTGCAACATCAAGGAGTATGCTAAGCCCAAATTTTATGCGGTTAACGCGAAAGCGGCCGCGGAGGAGCTGCCGTTCGGCCGCGCCTATATCTCGATACCCCGCGCGATCACGTTGAAGGTGCCCGAGACGGGCGAGCCTGTGCATGTACTCTTCTACCCACCGACGAACCCGGACTTTGTCGCTCCGGATGGCGAGAAGCCGCCTGCTATCGTGAGCGCGCACGGCGGTCCGACCAGTCGGGCAGTCCCCGCGATGAGCTTGATGATCCAGTACCATACGAGCCGAGGGTTTGCATGGTGCGTCTATCCCTCTCTGCATGAATGTTCTTCTGCTGACTCCTCTCAGGGTGGAGGTCAATTATGGAGGCAGTAGCGGGTTCGGGCGCAACTACATGTAAGCATCTCGCTCAGCAGCGCCGCATCAATCAGCTTCACCCTGACGCTCGGCATGTCAGCAAACGCCTCGAAGGCCAATGGGGCATTGTCGACGTGCAAGACTGCGCCGTCGCCGCCCTGCAGCTCTCCTCGCCGCCGCACTCGCTCATCGACGCCCAGCGCATCGCGATCACGGGCCGCTCCGCGGGCGGGTACACCGTGCTCATGGCGCTGTGCTCCTACCCGGACGTCTTCGCCGCGGGGACGTCTTCGTTCGGGATCTCGGATCTCGTCAAGCTCGGCGAGTTCACGCACAAATTCGAGAGCCAGTACCTGTTCAAGCTCGCGGGCGGTACGCCGGACGAAGTGCCGGATGTGTATAGGGAGAGGTCCCCCGTCAACAAGGCAGACAAGATCAAGGCGCCGCTCCTGGTGAGTGTGGTGTTCTGGTCTTGCTACGCGTGGATGTGAGTGTAAGCTCGACGCTGACGGCTGTGGTAGGTTTTGCAAGGTTCGCTGGATGCCGTTGTCCCGCCAAACCAGGCGGAGGCCATCGTGAGCAACATCAAGCAGCGCGGGGGGCGTGTCGAGTACATCGTATTCGAGGGGGAGGGCCATGGCTGGCGCAAGGAAGAGAATATCCGCGCCGCGCTCGAGAAGGAGCTGGCGTTCTATGAAGACGTCTTTGGCTTGCGGAAATGATCCATGTAGGTGGAGGGACGGTCATGTAGCAGTAGCGATGTACAGAAGAAAGCAGGCGGATATGTACGGATACTGGACTGTATGCGGTAGTTATACACATATACAACGGATGAGACCTGAACCATGCGAGCTCCAGCGTCCGGGCACGAGTGCGGGATATCATGTACAGCAATGTGGGTAACCAAGAGAACGGGTGCATATATGTGCGAGAGGAAAGCAGAATGCAGAGCGAGAGCGAGAGCAGGAGCGAGTACACATACAACGATCTACAGACTTGCAACGAGAGCAGATTAGGACGAAAGCGATTCGGAGAGGTACGTAGAAAAATGCGAGACAGCAAACACAAGAAAGTGGACTGGGATGGCAGAATTCTAAGCGTGTGCGCATCAGCTGCCCGTCAGAAGAAGGCAAGGAAACAAGCGCACCTAGATTGCACCACGGCAGTGCGGGCACAGGTAAGCCGGGCCCTCAAACAGGCCCCCCAACTCCTTGTACTCCGACTCTCGCTGCTCCCAATACGCAGAGCGCGGCGACGCGAGGAGCGCAAACCCGTCCAACTCCTCGCACAGTCGCTCCAAATAGCCCAGCACGTCCTCCTCTCCATCATCACCGTCCATGCTTTCGGACCAGAATGGGTCACGCGCGCGGGCTGCGAGTCTCTCCACGCGGGCTGCCTCCCGCACCAGCAGGCTGGCGAAGTGCGGATCGCGCTCGGGGGAGCCGGAGTTCTGGACGGCGGCGTAGACGAGGCGACGCGCGAGGACGACGTCCGCGACGTTGCCGATGGCGAAGCCGGCGGGTGCGCCGGAGCAACGCACGATGGGCGATTGGGCGATGGCGAGGAGGCTGGGTGGCAGATGGGCGACGATGTCGGGCGAGCGGTCGAGCATCAGGAGAGCCTCGGGGAGCGTGACCTGGAGTCAGAGGAATCCCACGTGAGTAACCTCTGCAAGGGAACGTTCTAGGAGACCGTCTGGGCGCACCTCATCGGCGTGTGTGATGTCACTTTGCGATTCCAGCTCGTAGAAGTACTCGAAGCTCGCGAAAGGGACTTCTTCGTCCGGATTGACGGCGAGAAGCCGAAGGCCTCTGGTCTGGGGAGGTAGCGTGTCGAGCTGGTCTAACATGTTCCTGAGGCACGAGGAGTGGTACCACTTGCGGCACTTGAGGCTGGGGCAGAAGTGCATGAGGTCGCTTGAGTGCACCTCAGGCCTATCAGAGCTTAACATGGAGACCACTTTTAGGAGCACTCCTAGCCTACCTGGTCCACCGCTGCGTCTCAGATGAGAGGACGTGTACTGGCGACGGAAAGGGATTATAAGCAACTTCACATCGGCAGGTACCAAAGCCGAGGGGTGGCTGCGGCAGGTTCAGCAGGGAGTTAGTATCATATTGTAAGTCTGTGACATGCAGCAACCTTGATGGTCTTCTTGCGATGCAGAAACGCGACCCTGACGAACAGATCCTGCGGGCCCAACATCGGAGGGTCCAAGGCAGACTCATCGTATTCGTACACATGCACAACCTCTGTTACGTAGTCAGCGGCTGAATACGGTTCAAACGACCTTTGACGGCACGAGACTTACTCTCGAAAGCATACGGCGACACGTAGTCATAGTCGTCAGAGAGCACACGCTCTAGCGGTGCGCATTGCGATGGATCGCTGTGTAGAATTAGCTGGCGGGCACGGGCACCATAGCGGCACAGGGAGGTCAGGTCTTACAACGACTTGACGTGCTTGGCGATGTCGTTGCGGGACCAATACCACTGAACCTTGACCAGTGTGTTCGATCTATCGGGCGTGGTACGGATCTGGTGGATGCGTCCAATCCAGAGATCATCTGTGGAATCCCATGTCGAATGGAGCATCACACTGTGAGTAGCAGCCGGGCGTCAGACGGATGAGCTGGCGCTCCTCCGAAGGTGAACATTACTCGTCGCCCTTCTTAAAGAGCACTCTGCGACACGCATAGCCTAAAAAAATATCTGAGTGTCGCGGTAGTCGTGAGAAGGGAAGAAACGGACCTTGGTCGAGTTGGTCGATGTATACTGGATAAGTGAATGGTGTGCACTGAGCAGCTCAGAGGGAGATGCGGAAGAAGACCAACCATCGAATGCGTATGCAGGGATCATCTGAGCAAACGCAATGTCTTCCTCAGTGTGGTCTGTAAACCGCCGGTGGGCTGTAGTCTTTTTCTCGGTTATAATGCTACGCCGGCGTCGTGTCCTAGAGGCGCCCATTGTAGGAAGAGCAAAGAGAAAGAGAGGTGCGAAATTGAACTCTCAAACAAGCACGCTAATGAATGAACTCAGGGTCTCACGCCGTGGGATGTACTGGGCTGCTGCAGGTGTGCTGCGGCAATACAGCGTGGACGAAACGCGCTGGTAGTCGCGGTTACCATAAACCGCGTTAGCGTGCCGGGGCCTTGAGGCTATTGGCTTCCGATCCTAACACGGACAAACAACCAGTCGCGCCGCCGGCGCTTCCTGCAGTCTGCTCGCGCGCGTCGTCTCGGGCTGCAGCCACTCCTCTCGCTCTCGCTCATCTCTCCTTCCCTCTCGTCGTCGTCGTCGTCGTCCCACCTCAAACGCGCCGACGATGTCCGCTTTTGGCGCCTTTGGTGGCGCGCAGCCTCAGCAGCAACAGCAACAGCAACAGCCAGGCACCTCGGGAGGTCTATTCGGCGGAGGAGGAGCGTTTGGAGCTACCTCGAACACAGCACCTACGGGTGGTTCGCTTTTCGGAAACATGACCCAACCGGCTGTAAACCCTGGGGGAGGCCTCTTTGGGTCAACAAACACCAACACGCAGGGCGGCGGTTTGTTTGGGTCGTCGACGCAACAACCAACCGGTGGCGGGCTCTTCGGGAACACGAACACGAACCAGCAGCAGGGTGGAGGCCTCTTTGGAAGTACGCAACAATCGGGAGCGGCCCCCACTCCAAGCGGAGGCTTGTTTGGGTCTACGCAACAAGGACAGAGTGGTGAGTTGGTCTTAACAGTCGCATAGTTTGCGAGATACGCCAGGCGCGAGGGCTATGTTCAGACCTGTTAGTCTAACTGGCCTATGGCGCAGGCACTACCGGAGGTGGACTGTTTGGCAACACCAACACCAATACATCGACCAACGCGACGGGCGGGGGCCTGTTTGGCAGCACCACAGCAAACACCGGGGGCGGTGGTTTGTTCGGTAATGCCTCGAACAGTGCAGGCACTAACACTGGCGGCGGGCTGTTTGGGAGCACAAACACGAACACTCAGTCTGCTCCGTCGGGCGGCCTCTTTGGAAACACGAATACCGCACCGAACACTACTGGAGGCGGGCTCTTCGGTAACACATCCAACACTTCAGCGCCTACTGGAGGCTTGTTTGGCAACGCTAACGCCAACACGTCTACGCCTTCCGGCGGTCTCTTCGGTAACACAACGAGCACGACGAACACAGGCACCACTGGGGGACTGTTCGGCTCGACCACCAATACTGGGACAACAGGCGGACTCTTCGGCTCAACCCAGGCCGGCACCTCCGCGGGCCAGTCTTCTCTATTTGGAAGCAGCACGCAGGCTCCAGGCACCTCGCTCTTCGGCAACACGCAGCAACAGCAGCAGCAGCAGCAGCAAAACCAGCCCGGCTCGCTCTTTGGGAACCTCGGTCAGCAGCAGCAGCAGCAGCAGCAGCAACAGCGACCTGGTGGGCTGTTTGGCAGTACGCTCGGTATGAGCACGCTGGGCGCGAGCACGATCGGTGGCAGCGCAATCGGCGGCAATACACTACTCAACTCCGCGAACAACCTCTTCTCGTCCAGGCCGGCCACCACGCCTAATCCGCAGCAAGATGCGCAGACCCAGTTCGCACAGCTCTCGCAACGGATGGAGGCTATTGCGCAGGCGTGGAATTCCAACTCGCCCCAATGTCGCTTCCAGGTAACGCGCATTCGGTCGCCCGCGAGAGTACTATTGCTGACGGTATTGACGCATGCAGCACTATTTCTACAATCTGGTGGATCCCAGCCAGGTTCATCTGTATGGACGACCATTTAACGCGTTTAACGATGCGCTATGGCAGAAAGCGGTCCGAGAAAATCCAGACCCAAGCTGGTGAGGCCCATGCCGGTCTGCTCGGTACTGCCAGGCTAACGCTTATCGTATAGCTTCGTCCCGGTGATCGCCACCGGCTTTGATGACCTGCAGAAGCGCGTCGAAGCGCAGACGCAGCAAGCAGCCGCACATCAAGAGAAACTCAAGGTACGCGCCTCTCTTCTGGTCGGGACGTTTCAGTCAAACTCACGAAGTCCTCAGGAGTTGCAACAACGCATTTCCGCTCTGACGCAGCGACACCAACTATCAAACGCCTCCCGCCTACACCGCGCGTCCGCGCTCCAGACGCAGCTCACGCACCGAGTGATCAAGCTCGTGCAGCACCTCCACCTGCTCATCCCCGCCCTGCGCTCCTCCGCCCTCCGTCCGGAGGAGGAGGCGCTGCGGACCGCGCTGGAGGAGATCGACGACGAGGTGCGAAGGCCGGGCGGTACCGGCCGGATACGCGGGAAGCTGAACGAGCTATGGGCGCTCGTCGGCGCGGTGACCGCCGCGCGGGAACGGGACCGCAAGACGGGCGGTGTGGAGTGGGCGGTCGTGGACGAGGAGGGGCTCGCGCAGCTCGCACAGGTGGGTCTTCCTCTCCTCCCTCCTCCGCACGCTGGAAGACTTAGGTGTGTGTCGGCGCAGATCCTCGCGGAGGAGCAGGCGGGGCTGGCGCACCTCACGAAGCTGCTGCAAAAGGACATGAAGGATCTCGCGATCATCCAGGGGTCGAGTCCCCAGGACGAGGACCCCGAGCTGGGGTCGTCGACTGCGACGCTACGCGCGAGCACGCTCTGATGTATCGATATCGTGTACAATATACCACCACGGTGTGCTTCGCCTCAGGATCCGGACTCGTCAGCCTTCACTCGCGACTGTTGCCGCATGGGTCATATTCAGCTGAGATATGCTGGTCGCAGGTTGATACGTATGACATAATTTGCTCGGTGAGTAGATAACCTTGGTGCTGGGTGTTCGTTCTGGATGTCGGTGCGCCACCCCGCGTTACTCGGGAGGTGCACATGTTCTGTTGTCCCCGGCGATGAGGGTAAGTCATAGTTCGCTCACGCGTGACGTTCATATTGAACCTACGGCTTTTTGCAGTCCCTGCAAGCAGCTGTTGGGAGCAGTCATTATGCTCCTTCAAGCGTCACGTGAGAAGCTGCTGCGACATTGGACCGCGCTTTCCACTCCAGAAGACCCCCATGCCAAGGCTGTGTTACGCTCTGTCGAGGTCTTGTTCCTACGGGTCCTTTCGTACCCTGAGTTGATGGATCATCTACTGTAATCCAAAGATACTCATATTCCTGTATATCTGTTATACCACAACGGCTGAGCGGCTGCAGCATCGTCGGATGGCCAGATACAGGTGGCCCAGTCAACGTCTGAGCGATCTTGGTTGATTACGTATACCACTGTAGTTTGGTAGCATTGCCATATTAGGCACCTCGGCCCTTTCCGACGACGCCCCGTCATCCTCGGTGAGCAGTACTGCCATGACTTCTTAGAGTAGCCCCACTCAATAAAGCACTCTGAAATCACCAAGGACTCTGGGTACCTCTGCGTTCATATCTACGCCAGGATACGTGTCTACGGGTCAAACACAAGTCTACAAGCAAACTTGTCACTGTTCCGTATGGATGACCATCAGCTTTGGTGGACAGCCACGAAACTGGTCCCGGGTTTTCAGGGAGTACCAGAAAGTCCTCCTCGACCCTCAGGCCTCATGATGTAGCTTGTGACTCCGGGTTTCCTTCATAGCCACCGGTTCATCCTACAGTCTCATCTCTCTTCAGCACCCGGCGTACCCATGGTCCTCGAATGTTCGCTTGCACGACTCCAGGTACCTAGTACTACGCCTCTCCGTGGAGCGCTTCAGGGACACGACGGAGGCTGCAGTCGGAAGAACGTGTTTGGTAGTCAGACTTGTTCGAGTTCTCGGACTCATTCGACGGTGAGTTCCCCGAGTTCCTCGGCCACGCTACTGTGGAGCTGATGGCCCCCGTGTACGGAAACCCGCAGAGATAGCGCCATACAGCAGATCCCCGGGGGTGCACCGTCCAGTGCGCGGTGCACTGCATCACAATTAGGTACAGCTTTGGTGCAATTTAGCTGACGTTGCAAATGATGGGATTTGCGGGACGCTCCTGTGAAGCTGCCAGTCAACGGGCAAGTCGACGCCTTATGTCGTCTGCGAGCTAATGGCCGCTATGGCGATTCGGACTTAACGCCTTCCCACTGGACTCGAGGTGTCCAGCCTCCATATACCAAGAAGATCACGGACAACATGACCCGTGACTCGTTCATTCCCGAATGCGTAAGACCCGTCTACGCCGAGTAGAAGTCGCGGAGTATTGCCTTGCTAGGCTTTCAGCAGCGAGGCGCGGCTCTGTCTCGGACGAGAGAATGTGCGGGCTGTTTAGCCCGTCCCTCTCCATACCCTCGAGGACCAGAGATCGATCGAGGAGTTTAAGGTGTGTCTTCCACGGCAGTAAATGCGCGTTGTCCTTTACCAAGGCCCGGTCTCCGTACTTTGTAGCCGAGAAATGTCCCATGACTCGAAGTCGTGAGGCTCCCGAGGGTTGCAGCATACAGGCTACTGAGGTTCGTGCGTCTCTTTTCTTTGATACCAGATACATCGGCTTGGATGTGCTAGAAAACAAGACGGAGTCTGTCGTCTCGATCTTACACAGGTCAGCGGCTGCTGCTACTGAGCTTGCTCGGCAACGTTCAAGACCCACGGCTTCAGAATCGGCTCCAGCACGTTCTATTGCCTCGAAGTCTCTCCGACCCGGTTCGGTCGGCCATCTCGGCAGCATTCGGTCATCTGAGCATCGTACATCCAATGTCCTGCGCAGGAGGCCTAAATATGGAGGGCTGGTGCGCATGTTGAATTTCCATATACGTCCGTCCGCTGCTGAGGCACATACCTCGCAGGTCATGGAATAAGAATGCCCGCCCCTTGCGCTCCAACAAGCTGTTCCTCGGAGGATACTCCAAGGTACCTCTGAGGTGGATACGCCAAGGTACCTCTGAGGTGGATACGCCAAGGGGCGAGAGGTCGCTGGAGAATGCGATGCATTGCTGCTCCAAGGCACAATTCCTACAATGTCACAGTGCACAGGTCGACGTGCCTAGACAGCGGAAGCAAACGGTAAAATGTTTCGTAGATGTGAACTGCACTGCCGACGCTGCCGATGCTTCTGCTAGACGTCACTCGCGCAACAGCTTGATGCCCGTAGGAACACTGTCCGGCATGTCGTCGACATTGCAGAGAATGTCAACAGCGTCCCTCTCGCATTCCTGGTCAGACAGGTCAATGCGAGACAACTCCAAGCCATACTAGCACGCAATTCAATTCAGTCGCAGATATGCAGGTAGGTATTCATCGCTCGACGCGCTCATATTCATCTCAACGCATCGCAGATACTAGCCCTCTAACACTATCTAGCAAGCAGCGGACCGAAACACTCATCTTCATCTGTCTTGACAAAATGACGTGGCCGTCCATCGTTCAGAGTGAGCCTCATTATCCATTCTTGTACATCCGCCAGCTCTGCGTTCCGTCGTGTCTTCGGCGTAGTGCTCATCTTGTGCTCCGGGCGTGCCCACGAATATGGCTCACCATGCCGAGCGCCGACCGTTTCCTCCCTCGGAGTATAAAACCCCAGCTGTGAAGCAGCGAAACCTCGCCGTGCAGCTTCTACGAATCCCGCGCGCACATCCCCCCTTGCTCATCGCCTTCCTCCGCCAACGTCAGCATTTACTCGCTATGTTCCCCAAGGCTCTCCTACTCGCTCTCGTCGGTGCCATCACCGCTGTTACTGCCGCACCCGCCTTCAGCGGTAGGTCTCTCGCCCATTAGAGATCAGACCCATGTCTTACTGACAGAGTCGTCTCACAGATTTGGGGTTGATGCAGTTCGCATTGACGCTTGAGCACCTCGAGAGCTCTTTCTTCTCCGGAGGGCTCTCGAAGTACTCAACGAGAGACTTCACCAGGGCTGGGTATCCCGCCTGGGTGCGCGGCCGCTTCCAACAGATTGCGGACAACGAGGCCACGCACGTCGCGTACCTCCAGCAGGAGCTCGGCAGTAATGCCCCGGCTAAGTGCACTTATGACTTGTGAGTCCTATACGGTGGCAAACGTGCGACGGTTCGGAGAAGGAGCTGACGAGTCTATCTAGCCCCTACCACGACGTGAAGTCGTTCATCAATCTTGCTCAGAAGATTGAGAGCATCAGCGCGGGCACGTACCTCGGCCTCGCTCGCCATATCAACGACACTGGCATCCTGAACGCTGGAGCGGTATGTGCAATGCCGCTATAGATTGAGGTGAAGGCCCGCCGCTGACCGTTCTCGCAGTCTATCGCAGCTACTGAGGCCCGCCAGGCTGGCTGGATCACCTCTACCGTCCTCAAGGATCAGCCGTGGGACGGGGCCTTCGAGACTCCGATCCCTCCCAGCGCCGCTTGGTCTCTCATCCGTGAGTAGCCTCACCATATGGCTCCATGATGCAAGCAGAACGCTGACATATTTGCCCCTCTATGCGCACAGGGAACTACATCAGCAGCTGCCCCGACTCGAATCCGGACCTGCCGCTCGTCAATCTCCCGTCACTCAAGGTGTCCGACACGACGCCGACGCCCGGCGAGACGGTCACGCTGACGGTCTCGCTCGACAAGAGCAAGAATAAGAAGACGAGCTCGCTGTACGCGGCGTGGCTCGACGGCCTCAATTACATCTACACCGACATCAACAACGATAAGACGACCGTGCCGCACGGGCTCAGCGGCACAGTATTCCTCGGCATCGTGTCGAGCAAGGACCACCCCGACCGCGACAACTTCGTCACCGGCTTCACCGTCGTCCAGTTCCCGTTCGACTCATCCGCCCGCCATGAGGTGTAGGAAGCAGGAGGCGCGGTGCCAAACCTGGCTCGGCGTATACGGAACTTTGACGTTCGATGGACTATTTCCTTTTCGCCTCGAACGGTGTCCTTTTTGTACGATATAGGCCATAGCTATGAGTGTGGCTATGGTCCGTGGTATTTACTTCGAGTCTGTGTTCTGTATGTGAACGCCTTGTCTACGTCTTGTCCACAGGGCTTGCAATATGATGATTATGCTTCTCCAATGAAACCTGAAGGTGTTCATCCGAGCTTCGTGGCACGCATACGCATCCGTACGTTCCCTACTCGCACGACCGACGCATATCTATGCGAAGTATTGCACAGACATACGGCCATAATACGTATCAAACCACGCGAATGAGACGTTGATACTGGGGACCAAGACATGAAGCCTCACGGACGAGACAGACATGACGATACCAGGTATTAGACGTAACGGCGGTGTCGGTCGATGAGTCGTACAGTAGTAGCGAGTCGTAGCTTTACTTGCGAGAGCGCAAATCGTGGAGTCCTGGCGATATAGACAATGCGGTACAGCGATAGGGATAAGTGAAGAGTAGATAACCAACGAGCTACGACAATGCGGATGGGAGTCCGAACGTCCTGATGGACGACGAGAGGAGAGAACAAGGCAGCGCGCAGGCGGCAGGCGGTCCCGAGAGTTCCCGAGGACACCAGCCACAAGGGCCAGAGCGCGGGACGAGGGTACTAGGAGCCAAGGTCGCCCACTCGCGTAAGGGCAGCTCGCCGCTTCTTCTTGGGTGGCTCCTGCATATCGTCCTTGGACGCACTCACACTGCCCCCAGCGGGCTCCGCGCTCTCGCCCGCGTCTCCGCTAGTGCGGACGCCGAGCAAGTTCTCGTCAACGCTAGCGGCGGGAGTAAGCGGCGGCTCCGCGCTGCGCTTCGCCGGTACTACTGGGGTAATTGGGGACAGCGCGGGAAGAGCGCTCGCATGCGTCGACGGGGTAGACATGGGCGTCGCCGCTGTGGAGTTGGTGAGCGGGAGGGAATGGTGGTGGGCGATTGACTGTAGCTGGAGCGTGTGTTGCTGCGTGTGGTATGCGGGGAGAATCTCGTCGAACACAACGATGGTGCAGTAACCATCTCGCGAGGACAACATCAGACATTGGCCGTCAGGCGACCTGAAAAGGGGCAGGCGATTCAGTACACGTCCTCCCTAACAGTCTTGGGGGATGGCTCACCAGGTCATGTCTGTGAATTCGTCGTAGTGCAGCTTCGTCAACAAGCACACCGGGCCCGCCTGCTGGGTGTCATATATCATGACCGTGTCCATAGTCGCCACCGCATACAGCATCCTATATGGCAGCGAGAAGACAGACACACCAGGGGTAGGAGTGATGACAGGAATAGGGGAAGGAGGCTTCGAAGCCGCGGGCGTCGGTGGCCTCATCGAGTCCGTGGCAGAGAGCGCCGGAGATGGCATCATCGTGGTTTGCGGGCCAGGGGGTATGGCAATGCGCGGTGATGGCGCCGCAATAGCGGAAGAAGAACCCTGCGTCGATACCTGCTTGACAGGAGAGGCGAATGGGGTCTTATCCTTGTCAGCCGTGTGAGGCGGGACGCCAATATCAACATCCACCGACACCTCGGTGTCCTTTTCCAACATGACCGTCTTTGGCTCGACATCGCCGACGGACACGTTCGGACGCAGCTCGTACAGCACAGGAGAGAACCGCACTGCGACACTCGCCTTCTTGTGACCCGGGAGGCGCGCGATTGGCGGACGCGCAAAGTTGGCCCGAGAATAGATGTACACCGACGACGAGCTGTCCTTGGAATCGCTCGCATTTGGGTTGCCTTTTCGGCCGCGAGAGGACTCCCCCGATTTCGACGTTGTCGGTATCACCGATGGGTCCTCGAACTGCCCAGCGGGGGTAAGGAGCAGCCCCCCGTCCGGGCTGAAAGTGAGCCGTCGGAAGAAGTTTGTGAAGCTCTCGTCGCCGTAGAGCTTCACAGACGCCCACGTGGTTGCCGCTGCAGAGGGCGCCATGCGAATGGCGGGAAGGGCGGGCATCGGAGATGGCGAGCGTCCGTAGCGGCTGTAGTTCGCGGGAGAGCTCGGGGCGTTCGAGCCGCTGAACGATGAGCGTCTCGAAGACGGCCGCTCGTATGGAGGGGGGAACATCGTCATGGAGGGGGTGCTCGTGACTGAGGCGGTGGGTGTGAGTAGCGCGCTCGACTGCTGCTGGCCGGAGCCCGAAGCGGTGACCTCATCCTTGAGCTGTTCGCTCACGCTCGTGATCACCGACTCCGTCTCGCTCGCTGTCGACTCCCGCCTGAACGGCCGTGGGCGGCCGTGGGCGCTTGGCGTCCGGCTGTGCCGATGATTTATGCGCGTGTTCTTCCCAACAGCGTGCACCTCCAGGTTTCCCTGCTTGTGGGAGATGCTGTAGATGTGCATCGAGCGGTCGCTGCTCTGGGTGGCGATGTACTCATTGAGCGGGTCCCAGGCTACGCCCTGCACGTAGTGGTTGTGCTCCGCGATCTCGTGGACGCATTTGCCTGGTCAAATGGTCAATGTCTGAGGGGGTCCAGCTACGACGTTCGCAAACCTTCACTCGCTGTGAATATCCGCGCGCAGTTGTCGGTGCTGCCTGCAATGATATATTCTCCTGCTGGACTCCAGGCCAGATCGTATACCTGCATCGTCGTACACCTATCGGGACAGTCAGAAAGCCCGCGATGCTGTCAAACATGCTAGGGTACATACCGGAATGTGGTGCGGGGCTTCCAGTGCTCCTTCTCATATTGCATGTCTTCGGGAGTCAGGTCGCTGCCGTAGCTGCTCGCATGAGGGCTTGTGGTGGGAGACCAGATGATGATCATTCCGTCTGTAGGGCGCTCGTTCAATCGCGGTTGTGGACTGTGTGGCTAACGACGTACCGTCACCGGCGGATGCGATTAGGTCGCCTATTGACGCGGGTCAGGTGTCGATACGCGTATGAACGGTGCTCTGCTCACCATTGGGGCTGAAACGGACGACGTTCACTGCAGCAGAGTGCCTGCTGAGCGTGGCGAGATATTCAACGCGCGGTGGTCGCGGCGCGGGTGGCTCAGACGCGCCTTCGACGAGGGACTGCGGCAGTATATTCGGATGCACCATCCACAACTTGACTTGCACGTCGTCACCAGCACTCAAGACGCGTACGACGAGATGCTCACCCTGACATGGTTGTCCTCGCCCCCTGTTGCGAGCCGATACGACTGTGCAGCGAAGTGCTTCTCTTGTGACGGCCGTGCCTTCTTGAAGGGTACCGGTTGAAAGTCGCACGTCGAGATAGGCTTGCTGTCGTGCCAGCGGATTTCAAGGGTGCGTACACGCATGCTGAAGCAGTGATAAAGGGAGCATGCAGCGGGGTAAAGGAGAATGTGTGCTTGTCGCTTGTGTTTGGCGGGAAGAATACCCCGCGGCGCTATCACTTGAAGTTGTTGACCGCTCTACTTAGTCGGCGTTTACCGAGCTCTGCTGAGAGTAAGTACCTTCCCTTATTCACGCGCTGATTAATTATTGATGCTTGTTAGCCATGCAATGACAATAATAGCAACTTTCGTTTCGAACTGGGCCCCCCGCGTACACCTATTGTATACGGAGAACCCTAGTGCACTTTCACAAGTATCCTATTAGTATCAGCATTCGTGCGCCGACCATGACCAATGTCACCATCCGACAGACTTTCTTCGCCCGGACTTGTAAAGTATGGCTTTGAGAGAGTCAGCGAGACAGTCTGCAATGACCGCGACTGGACTGCAGTCGAGCTACCCGCGAATGAGAGGTTCAGCATGATACCCACTGTAAGACCTGATATGATAGATCTCTGTAGGCCATCATAGACACCCACCAGAACTATTCACACAACTGAGCACCCTCGACCCTCTTGCCACCGTCCAATTGGGCAGTCGGCCTTTTCCCCAATGCCTCTTAGTTCGCCGTGCCCTTGCCTTCCTCGGTCGTAGACCAACGAAGCGACCGGCTTGGCCGAGGATGTGCCTCTAGCTCGTCTTGGGATAAGTTCCGCATCAGCTACCAGTGCGGGTCAACTGCCAGTGTGACGCATGCTATGTGGGAGTCCCACTCTGACCTTCGTTCCTCCTACAGTCGTAAAGGCTCTCCTCCGTATCAGCTTCGTTGTACGGCAATCGACGAGCAAGTGCAGCTCAGCACGTCGCCGCCGTGCTGACCGTCAGCTATATCCCAGACCAGTTGTAGGGGCCTTATCAACAGTTTCACTCACATCCTCTCTTAAGTAGGTCCCCTCATCACGCTTGCTTGTAGAGCTCGAGCCACCCAAAGGGAGCTCATGTTGTATGTCAGCTTGGCGATGTGCGAAGATTACTTGCAGTATGCCAGGCCACTCCACTGAGCGTGCTGGAAGAATTAGCAACCCCCAGCAGGGAAAGCACGCCATAGTGTTCCATGCCGTCGGAGTGGACTAGCGACTGGAGCGCCTGAGTTTCCCCCTAGAGTCTCAGGAGCGAACATTGCCGAAGAGCCTCCAGGATTGCGCTGTGCGCCAGGGATGATGATGCTGAGATGCTAGTATGGTACTGGCAATAAGATACCAGAGACTTGTCACCCGGGGAATAGATTCAGGTCATCATGGTGTAGTGGGGCATAGGTCATGCGAGGACATGTGATGTACATGTAGCGGTTTTGCGAGCAGCACAGTGAACAGCGAAAAAAACCGAGATGGATCAGAACTGTATTACGGCGGTATGTCAACGAGTGCAGACAAGAGGACGAGAATGGATTACGCACGCGAAGGGGCTGGAAGAACCACTTGTTCTTCCCGCTGGTGTACCGGTCCTCCAACAGCTTCTTGATCTGCTTCTTCGAGTCCTCTCGCTGTGAGACCTCCTTGAAGGTTTCCGAACCGACGACACCCTTGAGGCCCTCCAGCTCAAGCGCGTAACGCGTGGGGAACAGGTGGGAGTAGTTGACAACCTACATATTGCGTCAGCCTCATCCTCCCCGAGCCTACGCACCCATAGGCAGGACAGCCAGAGCTAACGCACCTTGATGAAAGGCTTGACCTTGCTCCGCTTCGCAAGCTTCTTCGCGCCCATACGCTTCGTCACCTTGAGAGGGTAACGCTCGATGCCGGCAACGATCGCATGGGGGTATGGACGCTCCTTGGTGCCCTCGTCAAGCTGCTTGATGATGACGACCTTCTTACCCGCTTGGCGGCCCTGGAGGACGATGGCGACCTGTACGTGACATAGTTTAGCAAACCGGCATAACTTCTGGGTCGTCGAAAACGCACTTTGCCGGGCTTGTAGACTGCAATTCAGGTTGTCAGCACTGCACCATAGCACGGACACGTCGTTCTACGCACTTTTGGGCATCTTGACGGCGTTGAGGTCGGGCGGGATTTCTTACCGGTGCGCTATGGTCGGCCGGCTGCACTGCAGCGCCCGCGGACCAGCCACCCGGCCGTTGCCGAGATGTACTACACAGTTGCACTGATTGAGTTTCAGATGTGTCTCTACCGGCAAAAGCCGAGCCGCCTTGTTCCCGTAGGGCGTGGCCTCCCCGAGTGTCCGCGGCCTCTTGAAGCCTGATAACTACTGTAACTTGGGCGAATTTGTGATCAAGGTCTCCTGTGAGTGGGTTCACGAGCTCGTCTGATGCGTTCCGCTGTGTCTTCGTCCAACATCACCTGTAGCTGGTAGAATATACATGCTGCATAGGTTGCTCGACGTGTATGTATGCCAGCGCGACTTGCTGTATGGTGATCGACTTCACAGCACCATCAACTGCTCGATCGTCCCGCCTCCCGCGGAGGCTGCGATTCCGTCCGTTTAACCGTGCATGAGGTGCATGTCATTAGGATTATCGCGCCGGGCGCCGTGATCCATATAACCGGGATTAGTGAAATCATCGCTGGATCGCCTGCCAAGCACCGCCGACGGCCAGGAGGATGACCATGACGGTCGCTAAACCGTAAGTATACGCTTGGGAAAGCAGCAAGGCATGTCCGTGGAGAATCAACTGCGACAATCACCGTCCAAGCACCGCGGCCCTGGCTGCATGCGTCAGTTGACTGGACGAACTCTCGCACACGGCGGCCATACATCGACTTCCTCGCCGTCCGGACTACCAAGGGCTAGCTTTTCTTGAACGGTGGGTTGCACATGCTGCGGATTTGAGGTGGCCCAGTCGGCTCATACGTTCTGCAGCGTCGTATTGCTATGACTGCACCGCGCCGCTGGCGTCATGCAGCAACTTTTGCCTCTTAGCCTAATCGCGGGATCGTTCCGGGATCTCAGAACGCAATCATAGCGGGTGCGCACACCCCCGCATCGAGATTATCAAGACCCGGTTTGCAGGCGCAACACTCCGCGGCTGCTCAAGACATGTTACAGCTGGGATCATTTTGCATCGTTGTCACCGCGCGTACGGAACCCTGGAATTTCGCAGTGATCGCCGTCGCCCCGGACGGGACGCCTGCCAAAACATGTTCAGGTTGCGCACTGATATAAGGGTCCAGCGTGGATAGATGATGTCTCTAACCCGTCCACGCTCCCTGCGCTCGGGGCTTTCTGACACTACGTCTTCACCCTCCGTGCTGCCCGACGCCTTCCTGTTCTTGGACATCGTTACGGGCACAGACCTATTTCTCTTGCTGCAATGCGTCAATCGCTTGCGACCGCCACATGCCTTGCTGCCCTCCTTGCCGCAGTACTCCCCAGTGCTGCTGAGCCTCTGAAGGTTAGGAGTGAAGATCTCACTTCGGTCTGCAAGGAGATCAGCAGCTCAATCAGCTCCGCATCCGCTGTGCACTGGCCCGGTACGCCATACAAACTGCTCAGAGCTTCACAGACTTGACCTTGCTACTAGGGCTCGACGTCTTGTACTTGAAGGATATCGGGCACTGGGCCACGTCCAGCTCCGCGCAGGCGGCCTGCTCCGTCGAGCCTGGTACGGCTGAGGATGTGGGAAAGATCGTAAGCCTCCACGGTCATCTCCGCCCTTCATCACTGCTTACCGCGTGTTTCCCCTCGCCTGCAGCTCCAAATCCTCGCGCAGAACCAGACTCCCTTTGCGGTAAGTTACATGCATACGCGGAACGGACTTCCCTCCCCGTAACGAACACTGCTGACCGCATCGCTGCGTCTCCATGCGGACAGGTGAAAGGCGCGGGCCATGCTTCTAACCCCGGGTTCTCGTCCACGGCCGGCGTACAGATCGCCATGTACCGGTTCAGTGAGGTCATCTATCACCCGGATGCCAATGTTGCGGAGGTTGGCGCCGGCCTCATCTGGGACGACATTTACCAGGCGCTGGAGCCGTACGCCGTCAACGTGGTAGGCGGTCGCGTCTCTGGCGTTGGCGTAGCCGGGTTCACCCTTGGTGGAGGTATGGTAACGGAAGCAGTGCCGCTGGCGTAATCTAAGCCACCTTCATTCATTGTCAGGTTTCTCATGGAAGACGAACCAGTTCGGCCTTACGATTGACAATTTGAGCGGCTTCGAACTTGTCCTTCCCAATGGCACGGTGGCATCTGTCACGCAAGACACATACCCAGACCTCTTCTTCGGCCTCAAGGTGGGTCTGCCCCAGCTGACGCGATGCACGTCGGAAGAGCTGACCATGTCGTACCATGCATATAGGGCGGCTTCAACAACTTCGTGAGTGTTCGGCTTTTTCCCATTGGATATCCGCTGACGTACATGGCTTCCCAGGGCATCGTCACCAAGTTCAACCTGACCACCCACCCTCAGACCGAGGTTTGGGGCGGGCTCATCACAATCACTGAAGACCAACTTGACAAGGTCAACGCCGTCACAGTGAAATTCTCCCAAACGGTGACCGATCCTAAGGCACAAGTGCTCCCGACGTACAATTTCCTGCTAGGAGAGGTCCGAACTTTGTCTCCCGTTCTCGTTAGTGCGGCAGCTGACTAGCGTCCTCACGACAGCCGGGCGTGTCACTCCTGCTTTTCTACGATTACCCGACACCGCCTGATGGCATTTTCGACGATTTCTTGTCCATCCCGCACTTTACCAAGGACATCAAGACGCGGTCCTTTTTGGACCTCGTCAAGTCCGCTCCCGCGAACGTCACGGGTGGTCAGCGGTATGTCATATACTCAAATCACGTTGACAGGATCTCTGAACACGTCTCTCAGCGCCATTTTCCACACGGTATCCTTGCTCCAATACACCGACAATATCATGGACGCCGTTCTGAACGAGACCAAGGTTTGTCCCCCTTGCTCCTATCGCAGCATGCATTCTGACTCATCTCGCATCTACAGTTCTGGGGCGAGCGTCTCTCCCTTCAGTCCGGCAACTTCATCAGCTATGACGTCGAGCCCTTCCTGCCATCCATCTTCTCACACTCAGCTGAAGGATCGTCCGCCTACCCGCCGAGCCGCTCACAGGGCCTCCTCCCGCTGAACATCTACTACGCCTGGGGCTCCGAGCTTGCGGACGACGCCATGCACAGCGCTGCACGCCAGAGCGCTGAGCACCTCACGCAGGTCGCGATCGCTGAGGGCCAGGACGTCGCGAATGCGCCGCTGTACAACAACTACGCGATCTTCGACACCCCGCTGGAGCGCATGTACGGTGACAATCTCTCAAAGTTGCAGGCGCTGAAGGCCCAGTACGACCCGGACAACGTCATGGGTCTCGCCGGGGGCTGGAAGTTTTGATCAGATGCACCTTCTCGGACTGGTTGTGGACTCTCCTTTCCGCTCGTTCTTTGTTATTCTCTACTCTCATCGCCGTCACTCATTACCCTGGCTCTAACATAGACTGTTTAATCAACTATTGACGTCACCTTGACTCCGGCACAGCACGCTTCGCAGGGTGTGAAAGTATCGGCACCCTGGCTAGTTATAAGTTGCGGCGCCCTTCAGAGCCAAGCCGTAAGTCGCCTTCAAGCGCCCGCTAATCGGAAAGGTACGCCAAAGGTACGCGGACGCTCGGACTTCAGACAATGGAGACTCAAGAAGTAAGTTCACCGCAAAGTGCCACAGCGATGTATCCGACGTGCAATGCACACTATGACTGGATCCTTACTGGATATCGGGCACTGGTGCGGTCCTCGCCGTGCATTCTGTAGAGTCGCTGGAAGAGGCCGGATCGGCGAGGGAAAGCCCATAGGCTCTGAGTATTTGCTTCCGACCAGTCCCTGACAGCGTAATAACACCTACCATGACCGTTCGAGCTTATAGCTTGGAGGTATATAAGGCATGCGACGTTGACCGGGACGCACCCGCACCCTTTGACCGGCGATTGAGGTGAGCTTCCATGCTTGAGGGTGTCACCCACCTCGAAAGACTGATCCTCCAGCTTCCCAATCCAGGTCGTGACTGCATATCAGGACGGAGGTCAGGCAGTCCGGCATCTCACACTTCCCTCACGCAGAATATGCGCATCGGCGTGCTATGCATATCCGCCATGACCTTCATCGCCAGCATCGTAGCCGTGCCAATTCCGGTTGTTGATCTCGCCAGGTCATCTGAATCTCCCCATCCTGCGGTGCCGATGACTCGGGCAGATGAAACTGTCATCTCTGCACGATGTCCTCGACGGGTCCGGCGGCCACGAGCTCATCCGTGACTCGACAGGGTACGTGCCAGGTATCTACAGAGCTTTCGGAAGCTGGCTGGCTCACGAGCTTCCGATATAATAAGACGAGTACCGCACAGTCATCCGACAGGCCTCCAGGGCGTCACGTATATATAGACGCCTTCAGGGTTGACAATGACAGCAAGAAGTGCATGTATGCGGTGCCTAGCACATGTCTATACTGGACCCTTACCTTCCGACTACATCTGCGAGCTGCGTCTTCGGGATCGCCGCTGGGAAAGCCAGCATCTTGAGGCGATTGTGAGTCGCCTGCTCGTACGCGAAGGCGAAAGAGATCAAGTGGAATTCGCTGAAGGCCGTGCCCATGAATGCGATGCCGAATGGCTGGTTTGGGCCGCTTGAGCGCGTAGGTTGCGCTGGGGCTAAGGTTGTATTCGGAGGCAGGAAGCCAAGGGGCACTGATCCTCTCGGGTCAGTACGGTTCTGTCTTCACGCACACAAGCCCATACTAACCGGTGATGATAGGGTAGCCTGCGATGGCTGCAGGCCCAGGCGCTACGGAGCTGGGCATCAGAAGTGCATCGAGGTTAAACTCCTTGAGCGTGGCGTCAATGCCACGAGTAGCTCCCAAGTCTTTGTCTGCGGCGACTGCGTCGAAGAACGCTTGATTCACCGTGGTGTTCTCCGAAGAAATGAACCTTAAATCCTCATCAGACGGAGAAGGCACCACATGGTAGGCGGCGAGGGCACGTACTCAGACTGATCCGTCCAGAAGGGAGGTACGAGCTCTTCGTCGGCGTGAGCAATGTTGAAGGCGATCAAGTCGGCGAGATTCTTCACTCCGGTTGGCACCTTCAGAAGCTCTGAAATATACTGATTGACGTTGACCTATGCCGTTCAGCGTGAGTGTCACTTCACGATCGTGATTGTGGATGGATGAATGACCTTGAAATCAGTCTGCGTGACGATAGTCTCGTTCCTCGAAGCTTCCAGCTCGGCGAAGTCCGGGAAGTCAGCAGGGTCTACGATGGTAGCCCCTAGACTACGGATGGTATCAAGCGAGGCATTGAACGCTGCTGCAACGTTGGCGTTGACTCTGGTGAAGAACTTCCGAGGAACGCCAAGACGAACGCCCTTCAAGCCGTCCGTCCTCAATGCCTTGGTGTAGTCCGGTACCACAGGCGGCTGCGCGAGCGTGAAGTTGTCACGGGGGTCACGACCCGCGATGACGGACAAGACGGTAGCTGCGTCCGCGACAGATCGAGCCATGGGTCCAACTGTATCCTGGTGCACAGATATAGGTACCACTGTGCGAAGGCGCCATCAGTTTGAATCTCGTAAGTGTGCGATTTGTGCAGTCAGCAGAGCAGACTGACCGCCTGCTCTCGAGGTCAGCCCTACAGTAGGTTTTATGCCTACGAGGTTATTCATGTTGCTCGGGGAGATGATTGAACCGTCGGTCTCGGTGCCTAGAGCAGCTGCCGCGAGGCCTATCGCAGTCCCGATACCACTCCCAGAACTTGAGCCAGAAGGATCGCCCAGCGGGACGTACGGACTCGTAGCCTGTCCTCCACGACCCGAGAAGCCTGATGGTACGTTGCCGCGGAAGTGCGCCCATTCAGACAGATTGGCCTTGCCGAGGAGAATAGCGCCAGCTGCACGAAGCTTAGCTGCGACG
Organism: Pilatotrama ljubarskyi; assembly: GCA_022385805.1. Taxonomy (NCBI): domain Eukaryota; kingdom Fungi; phylum Basidiomycota; class Agaricomycetes; order Polyporales; family Polyporaceae; genus Pilatotrama; species Pilatotrama ljubarskyi. The sequence continues at coordinate 88,714 of MU277724.1, read as the reverse complement.
TGAGCATCGCGTGGGACAACGGAGCCTAGCAGCGCGAATGATCCTACAACATATTCCGGGTCAGCTCGTGACAACGCGCCCGGCAGCCTCGGCGAGATCGACACCCACCTGCCGTTGTATTCATTCCTGCAAATGTGTTCGGATAAGTAATCTGTTTCGCCAATCATCAAGTATCAGAGAACGCTCACCTTCGCTATGCAAAGTCGCAATATTATCTTTGAGCAGGATAGGAATACCATGCAACGGTCCCCGAGCGCCGATCAATCGTCGCTCGAAGTCGAGCTCCGCCGCTTGCCTGAGCGCACTGGGATTGGTCTCGATGACGGCGCGCAAGGCGGGGCCTTGAAGATTCACTTCTTCGATTCTAGCGAAGTACGCCTTCAATTACATGTCTGGTGAGCCTCCTGCCCGTACTCTGACTTTTAAGCGTCCCGGAAGCTCTCACCTTTACCAGGTCCACGCTGGTGAAGTGGCCCTTTTCGAGGCCATCTTGCAGTTCCGCGATGGAGGCCTCGTACAAATCTGGAAACTTGACGCTATTCGCAACCGCCGCCTCAGGCGTCTGGCCGGATGAAGCAGAGACTAATGTCAGCAATAGTATTGCCCACGCAGCCAGCAGCCCGAGACGAAGAGAATGCCTTGTGAAAGCCATCACAGCAAATGTTAGCGAGGAGCTGTTCGACAGTGAAGTAATGGTGGCCGATACTTATATCGTAGAGCTTGCCTCCGAACCGCCTTATCTCAAGCGAACGTCACGATATGCATACCACGCGTGGGTGTGAAAGATTCGCAGACTCGCAAAGGATCATGGATGCGCCGTAGCGTTCCAGAGTGCCCCAACAGTGTCTTCAGAGTGAAACTATGACTTCTCTTCAGGACGGGCTTTCCCAGACAGTGTCATGTGAGGCCGTGCTTGATATCGACCGCCCGGGCCGCCCGCATGTTCCTACTGGAGACTAATTTTGATATCGTACAAGTTCGATTACATGCGTCACAAGCTCGCTCGCTCGCCAGTGAGGGGACTTACCACCCTCGACGTACGACGTTTTCTTCATAATTTCGCGTTTGGTGCTTCTGGCCTCAAGTCCGGCGAGACGAGGATCTTCACTAAATGAAAGATGTGTTAACGTGCTGCTCATCGATCGGCTCTATCGTGCTGCTACGGCAGAGACTCACCGTGTTCATCCTTTTCATATATGAGAGCCTTGATTCCCTTGTTCACGACATCTTCCAGCGAGATTCGGCGTGTAACGAGGCTGTCCAGGCCCTCGACTCGGAACCTCCCTTCTGCTATGGCGCGGAGCATCTCGGGATGAACGAGATCGTATGCGAGCACACCTAAGCGAGCGAGACTCAGTACGGCAGGTGATCAGGTCAAGGATAAGCGGACGTACTCGTCAGGTTCACTTCTTTGTAGGTGAGCGAGTCTATGTCGAGGAGAGGTCGCTTCTCCCAGACCGCTACATTCACGATATGTCCTCGCGGCTTCACAGCCATGAAAGCGGTGTCCAACGTCTTCTGCGTTCCGGCACAATCCAAGACGATATCGACGCCGCGACCCGCGGTTATTCGAGCGGTCTCGGATACGACATCCGTTCCTTGTACTGTGGGGTCGAAGACAGCACTGGCACCGTTCTTGAGCGCAAGCTCCCGTCGTTTGAGCGCAGGTTCGGAGACACCGACCCATGCGGCGCCGAACGCCCTTGAATGCCGCATCAGGCGCTGAGGTGTAGTGGGACAGAGACCAGGTTAGAGCTTACCTTGCAACACGTGCAGCGAGAAGACCGATCTGTTGACAGACAACCATGGATGAGCCAACAACGGATATGCTCTTGAAAGCGCGTACCGGGCCTGCTCCAAGAACGAGCACCTTGTCGCCAGCCTTGATGTTAGACCTCTTTACGGCATGCCAAGCAACAGCTAGGGGCTCCATGAGAGCGCCCACATCAACTGGCAGCGTATGATGAGGACAAGAAGATGAGTGCCATCACATGGATGCCGACGCACGCGGAACATTAGGAGGTAACGGATAAACGAGGTCCTGGTCGACACAGATGTACTCCGCCAAACCACCACCGCGGCCGCCTATTCCCTAAGGCAACGAGTAGTGCTCTATATGCCACGCGTAAGAAAGGTAGGGGTGCGGCAGTGTACTCACAATGAACGTCGCATTGCGGCAGAGATTCCGAGATCCTGCTGAGCAGAAGGGGCATGTCTCTTGCATGCACGACAGCAAAGGCTCGCTAAGCTCAGTTTAGTCAACAGTCGCTCGGCGATATTCAAGCGACGTGATCCGCACACGACGACATGACCACCGATATGGAATCGGGAAGCGTCCACCTCGGGCCCGGTCTGCACGACAACACCAGAGAACCTGTCGCGGAACAAGTTTGAGTACCCTATCAGACGGTTAAGGGTAACGACGATTGCCCGTGGCTCACTCGTGGCCCATGATGACTGGGAGCTTCTCTTGAGTGACAACATGAGACTTCGTCGCGGTCGGAGAGACTGGCAGAATCTCATGCCACGAGTGCAAGTCCGATCCGCATACTTCATGACAGGTATTGATCAGTATCGACTGATGCTCTCAGCGGCAGCGCACATACTTCCGGTCCTACGAGATCCACCAGTGATTATAGACATTTGGCCTACGGCTACCGCTGCAGGCGTACACTTACCAGGCTACCTGGGGGATTCCAAGACGATGAACGTGTGTGGCAACTGTGACAGCGAGAATCGACAGGACGCACTTTGATCTTGACCTGTTTTACGCTTGGGGTTGGCTCTGGAACCTCGTCAAGGCGAACGTCGCCAGGTCCATAGTACCGTACAGCCCTCATCGTGGGTCGAATCGTGGGTGTCCACAGCAGGTCCGGGCTGTCATATGTACTCGGCTTCCGACAAGGGGTCAGGGGTCATGAGAGCATGTGAATGAGCGCGAGGACAGTCGGCAGGCGGAACGAGGGCCAGAAGAGTACTATCGCCGACTTGAAAGAGATCATGAGGGCTACTATACCTTTACGTGCTCCCTTTGACTGTCTTTGACTGTCAACTCTCTCGCGCACTCAGTATCGGCGATATGGCGTGGCAGACGGCGGCTGAAATAGGGGACCACGGCGGAGCAGCCTATATATCTGCTCTATATCTGTTACTGTACCGCGTACACTGGCACGACTTCAGACCGATGGACGGATTCAAGCAGCTGAGTGAGCCCAGTCTGTCCCGCGGCCTGAGTGTCGTACGTTTGAGTCGTCCGCGTACACTGGCATGAGGGAGTCCATCTATGTATTGTGGTATAGGGGTAGGCTCCTAGCGGAGTTTCGAAGCGGGAGCGACGGACCGGTCGCTCAATTTGGTAACTGCAGTGTTCTTCCCTCGCGTGTGCCCGTCCTCGTCGCCACTGCGCATGAGCATCTCACCTCCTCGTCCTGCTCTCTCCCAACCTACTGCACTGGCTACCAGACAGCTGACCCGGATTCAGAGGCCATTCCGGCATATGCTATAATCCCGCATGCCACAAGCTCGCGCAGAACAAACCAAGATAAATCCTACTTCACTGTGTGTAGATACAGCGTCGTGCCGCAGTGACTTGCAAATCGCTTCATGGATGAATCAAAACCTTGACTGGACCTGGGTGAGTCCTACAGGATCCGGAAGGATTGACACCAAGCCTCACCGTGCTGGTCTTTCTCGTTCATGAGCGCTCCGAGACCCTTCTCCAGGAAGTCCTCAAGCGCCACCCGGCGAGTTATGAGTGATTCAAGGTTGTCGAACTTGCCGTCGGCAATAGCTTGAATGACCTCGGCATGCTCGCCGGAGTACGTTATGCTATCTGTAAGTGACATCATCGTCACTTTCCGTCTACGTCCGATCGCGAAACCAACGTACTGGCGAGAGTGAGCTCCTTCACCAGCATCACGTTCATGTCAATCGTAGGGGAATATGTCCAACCGGAGACGTTCATGATGGTCCCCGCAGGACGCGCCGCCTTGATTGCCGTATCGAGAGTGATCTGGGTGCCAGCGCAGTCAACAACGACATCTGCACCGCGGCCATCGGTGGCCTTCAAGGTCTCGGCAACAACGTCGGTGCCCGTGCAGGATGCGTCGTATACAGCAGAGGCGCCATGTTGACGCGCAAGCTCACAACGCTTCGCCCCGCGCCCGGAGATTCCGACCCAAGACGCGCCGAAGACCCTGCACATTGATGAGCTGGACGCACGGGTGGCAAGCAGGAGAGCCTGTGCACATGACTCACCTTGCGACCTTTGATGCGAGGATACCAATCTGGATGGAGAACGAATGAGCGGCTCATTCGCAACCGGAAGAGACGGTGACGAACAGGGCCCGCACCGAGAATCAAGACGCTATCTCCAGGTTTCACGTTTGCCTTCTTGATCGCGCGCCAGACCACTGCGAGGGGCTCGATAAGGGCACCGATCTCCACTGCAAATCGATAGCAGTGACTCTCGAGCATTCGCCGCCAAGGATTGCGGTACACTTACGTGAGACGTGAGAGGGCATGATGTGCACGAGCTCTTGATCTACGGCGATAAACTCAGAAAGACCACCCCCGCACCCGGCAATGCCCTGTAACCGGACTCGTTAGCATGATTGTCAGCCCTCAGGAGCCCTCCCTACGCACTATGACTCCCATGTCAGGGCAAAGATTTCTGGTATTCGGTGAACGGCACGCTAAACAGTCAGGTTTCTTGCACGAGAGGAGAGGTTCTCTGTAGTGAGACAGATTAGCAGGCCGTATAGGGACTGTAATACGAACGTACATAGCAACATGTTGGCCTACGGAGAATTTCGATGCATCCACGCCTGGACCAAGCTCGACTACAGTCCCGGAGATCCTTGCACAAGACTCAGCGATATAGCGAGACAGGTGTAACATGCCGACGTACTCATGTCCCATGCCTACGGGTAGAGTCTCTTTGGTGAGTCGATGAGGTTCTGTAGCGGTCGGCTGGAGACCGGGTACGAGCTCTTGATACATATGCAGGTCGGAGCCACAGACTACGCTGTTCAGTCAGCATGGAGTGTAGTAACGCACGGTGGAATACTTACTGCCACACCTGCATACTCATTCCGAAGCGTTAGCCGTAAGCTCATCATCGCCGGTCTCTGTGGTCGGTGCTCTAGGGCGCTCACCAAGCGATCTGAAGGTATCCTTTTCGTATACGGAAGTCACAGGCTTCGATGGGTAATACAGTACGAACCTTGACTTTGACCTGGCCCGGTTTCACAACTGGTTCCGGAACCTCTTCAAGGCGGATGTCTCCTGGACCGTAGTAGCGAACAGCTCTCATCTGGAAAGGTTGAGAACTTGGGAGGCGGAATGTCGACTGTCGATGATCGGGTAGCGTCCACGCTGCGTTATCCACGTCTAATATACTCTCACATCCAGGGCAATTAGTAAGATCACTCGGTCCGAGCCAACTGAAAGCTCCGACATATCGGTGCTCCTGCGTCCTCAGAGGCGCATGGATTCTACGATAGGCCCGCGAGAGAGTACTGTTCTAGATTGCCGACCGCACGGCATTCCAGACGGACACTGTTGCCCCACATCATCAAGCCCTGCGCAGCTTACAGTAAGCTTACTCACCCGGCCATGCGATAGAATCTCGTTCAGGTTTTCACTCACGTATGAACTCGTATCACCACAAAGGATCAGCAAACCCCTGGGCGCTTGCACGTCCGCCCGCATTCGCGTCAGCATATGGCATCAGGCACAGCCTGCTGCAGTCAAGAAGAGGTTATTAGCTTACGTCAGATCACACCGCCTGGCACCCACCAGTTTCCGAGTCTGACTGATTTCTTGCACACAATCTTGGTCTGGGCCATTTTATGTAGACTCAACATCGCACCCCCCATGCCACCGCACAATATGAGACACGTTGAGACACACGACCCGCCCGGTACTGCGCCATCCGAGTTATAACGACGTACCAGCAAAGCCCGTGCATATCGGTTTGATCGACGGCTAACAAGTCGGAGTCAGCGGCTACTAGTAGTCGCGCCTCATATGCTACTGTCTATAAGTATGCGAGAATGTGAGGGTACAAACCGCTCTCGCTCGACCATACATATCACGGATGTATCAGTACTTTCACTGCAATGGTGATGAGTTCGCCTGTACTTATAATGTCGAGCGATACGTACCGTGGCGATCTTTCTCGCGGGTAAGTGCCATGATCCCTTTCTCCATAAATTCTTCTAGAGAAGCGCGCTGAGTGACAAGACTCTCTAAGTCGCCCAACCGTTTCTCCGCTATGGCTTTGAGGACTTCTGGATGGTCGTTCGAGTAGCCGAGACTACCTGCAATGACCGTGCATGAACGAGGCGCACGTAGCACTCGCGGAGCCATGTCGAGAAACTTACTCGTCAGCACGATCTCCTTGTAGAGCATGATCCTCATGTCGATCACTGGCTTCGTCTGCCAATCGGCAAGGCTCACGATTGTACCTCCAGCCCGTACGGCGATTAGGGCAGTGTCCAATGTGACCTGACTCCCGGCACAGTCAACGACGACGTCGACGCCATTCCCAGTCGCTTTTAACGTCTCGACACCGACGTCCATGCCTGGGTTGGTTGTGTCGAAGACAGCCGACGCGCCGTGCTTGCGGGCCAGTTCGCATCGCACGGGACGGCGGCCGGAAACGCCGATCCATGAAGCCCCAAAGACTCTGTCGCCCGCATGAGCGTCATTCGCTTCGGCTGATCAGAGTGCGCACACACCTCGCGACGTGCAACATCAATAGGGCGATCTGAGAGTTGATTCAACACCAGTTTGACAAAAGTGAGCTGCGACCAACACTTACCGGTCCGGCACCTAGGATCAGGACCTTGTCTCCAGCCTTGATACTCCCTCTCTTGGCAGCTCGCCATACCACCGCCAAGGGCTCGATGAGCGCACCGACCTCCACTGATAGTGATGGCATCAGAAGATGCTTCTGCAGAGCGCGAAAGGCGTACGAGAAGTATTGGGCGGAAGAACATGCACGAGCTCTTGGTTGACTGCAGCATATTCAGCCAGGCCGCCGTTCGTCCCGCTGGACATTCCCTGTCGAGGCGCCGATATCAGCTTATGACAGGAGGGAGGGATCGAGTGGTATGCAGACCAAAGCCCAGCACTTTGTGCAATGGTTGCACATGTCAGGCTGGGAGCAGCCGGGGCAATCTCCTTGCATACAGCTCACGAGCGGAACGCTGCAAGAAACGTAGAAGGGTCATCCACATCCTTGTCCATGCTGTACTGTCCACTCACACTGCGACGTTCTGACCTATGGAGTATTTCGATGTGTCCACCCTAGGCCCCAGTTCGACAATAGTGCCAGAAAATCTGAGAACAGCGTATGTGATCACGTATGGCAAAGCAGAGACGCGGTTCCTACTCATGACCGATCACGATTGGAAGCGTGTCTCCAGTGATAGGGTGCGGGTCCGTAGCAGTTGGAGTAATTCCCGGCATGGGATGACCCTCGTACGTGTGTAGGTCTGTCCCGCATACTATCCGCATGATCCGTTAGACAAGTCGCTTTTCCGGGAGCAGGAAACAACACGTACTTCCGCACCTATGATAATTGAGCCACGACTCGGTTGGCGCGGGGACATAGCTCGTGATAACGATGCTCACCAGGCGATCTTCGAGTTCAAATGGATTAGATCGTAGGATGGTCAAACGAGGCAGGCAGTCAAAGGACGTACTTTAACCTTGACTTGCTTGGGGCCCACTACGGGCTCAGGTATGTTGTCAAGTCGGATGTCCTTTGGACCATGATAGCGTAAAGCCTTCATGCTGGGTGAGAGTACGATGGGCTCGTCGACGCCTATTTCACCATGCTTATATACATGCCAAAATCTGTACACATGACTCGCAGCGCCCTGGGAGCCGAGGCCACCTAAGCTTGATGGAACGTGCGGGGCCAGCGTACGGCACACGCAGCGATACAGTGGTTTGAGCGGCTTCGAAACCAAATTCCGAATCGTCTAAGGGGAGCGCTTCATAGAGGTTGAGGGTGAAACATCCGATCTCCGGATGCAATGAGACACGCACCTCAACCGGAGAGACGGCGGCCCCGAGGACGTGCGAGGCTGCACCACTTGGCATCAAGGCGGAATGTAGGGTGGCTCCTTTCGGCGGCCCATGGAGCAAGGACATTCGTCAGATGAGGGGACGCAGCGTTGTATTGTCAGAACGATAGCATGGTATTTCACACTGGGATACAGACCCGGCTGCTCGGGGCTAGCTCGCATGGTAGATAACTTATGCACGATAACGCAACCTTGACTACGCAGGAGCCAAGAAATGGAAGACTTCGTTGACCGCACGCGCGACCAGCTGCTCATCAGGGCGCTCCGGGAACACGTACTTCGCGCCGTATCTGCGCTGTTGGAAGAGGGCGTACTCCTCTTCCCTAAGCATCTCGCGCGCACGAGCCACTTGCGCGACTGTGCGCGCCCCAAGTCGCTCGGCCTCTTCGTCGTTGAGCGGAGTTAGGCGCCTGACGAGCTCGGCGTACGCGGGACCCAGCCAAGAGGGGATGTCGTATTCCTTGGCGAGCACGATCGCGTCAATGGTTGGCAGAGAAGAGCGGCGAGCGGATAGCTCGCGAATGGCATATTGACGGATCTTGGTGCACTGCAGCCGCGTCGACACCCGAAGGATGGTGGTCCAGTCTGCCAGCGACACAGACGTGGGGTCGTAAATCCTGTGTACTTCTCAGCCTAGTATCAGTCATACGAGGGCGGAACCATACCCATAGTACAAGAAGTTCAACAAGCAATCGAACGCTTGTTGGTCGACGTCCGAAGGCAAAGGAACGGGAGCCTCATCGGAGCGGCCAAGGAAATCGTTCCCTTCAGCAAGGACCCTTCTGAAGTAATCTGAGTGGTGCTCGAGCAAATACTTGTGGATCTTGTACAACGACTCCTGGACCTTCCATGAGATAATGAGATAAAGCAGCAACAGGCACGACGCTTGACCATACTCACTTTGAGCACGACCATCCCTTCCTGCATATAGAAGACGGGATGCCTAGAGAGATTGACCCCTCCGGCTCGCGGCTCCGTCGCGGCATTGACCATGGACGAACTTCCAATTGCCGGCAGTCGCGGGCGCGGCATCGCAACAAGATTCCTCCTTGGGGAGGACAACGCTGCCGCGGAGTCCGGGCTGGTTGTAGGGCTTGGTCGGGTGCTCGAACCACTAGGTACGCTGTGCAGGCTATGCTGTGAGCCGTGCACGCTCGGCAGTGGTCGAGGGCTCGACATCCTAGAGTTCGCCGGGGAAGGTGACGCGAAGCGCAGATCCGAGGGGAAGGGCACAGGGCTGGCGACGTGCACACCGCCCGACCCTCCGAACTTCGCCGTAGCCTGGCCATTTCCGCCATTGGGAGCATGACCAGGAGCAGGTCCCTTAGCTTGAGCGGCTTGTACGAACTCAATGGACGATGCGGGGCTCGGTGTGCGCGCGAAATCGCCCAGACCGCCGCGCTGGATGATCATCGGGTGCGACTGCAGGTTCCGCAGGAACTCGGGGTGAGTCGGTATCGGGGAGTAGGTCGTATTCGTGCGAAGGGCCTGCATCTCGTGCATCTCGTGCGCGGATGCGGACCCGCCGGGAATGAGCGGGAGCGAGCGGGCGGGCGCTGGCGTGTGCGCTGGGGCCCTGCGCGCGGTGGGCGTCCAGTCGTGCGGCATCCAGACAGCGGGGCTCGGAGGCGGGCCAGGCGAGGGCGACGGGGTGGTCATCGTCGCCCATGGAGACGGTAGTCGAGTAGGAGGGTCCATAGTGTCGAGAACGTAATGTCCATACGTCTGTGCAGCCCGCTGAGCCATTGGAATGTCAGGACGATGGTGGTCGAGCTCGCTTGAAGACATAGTACTAAGTAGCGGCTGCAACGCAGATGAGGCATGGACAACGCAAGTAGCTGGTCGTTCGCTGCAGCACACGCCCACGATGCAGAGCACGCGGTTACGAGTCCGTATCCGCCTGCCCTGCACGACCCGATCCGTACTGACCGGGAAAACGCAAAGGAAAGGTAAAACTGGGATACCGGATCCGTTGCGGTAGCACCGAGAGGGATCTGTCATAGCAGATCTATCCGACTTCGCGGCACCGTTCAACAACCTCTTAGTCTTGCGCCTTAAGAAACCGACTCCTATATGGGGATATCAAATGCTCGGAGGTTCAAGTCCTCGCTTACCACGCGCAAGTATGGTAAACTATCGCGTATAGTCAGCGGCGAGCTATCAGCCCAATGTGTACAGCGATGCAGTGGCACGACTCACCAACAGCAGACGACCGCCGCGCGCAATCACCTCGCAGATCCGCATATATGCGCACCGCGTCACCTCTCTTCAACGCAGTGGAGATTGAAGACATGGATCCACCGAGACCTGAGCCGCCGTCGTCCTATCACTCCCAATCACCGCCTAGGGCCAGTTCTAGGATTCCGTCTCCTGACGAAACTCGAATCGCACCGCCTTCCGCAAGCAAGGCATATCCACGTCAAAGATTCCTAAGCTCAGCCCATCTCTCCATCCAACTTCCATCGACTCGCCGATGTGATCGAGGTCCAGATGCGGGAAGACCCGCTGCCGCTCCACTACGCACCCCTGCACCTGCGCGTCCAGCTCTTTAACCGCGTGGAAGGGCGTCACGAGGAGAAGGGAGAGGGGCTTTGTGGACGATTTGGTGGTGAGCAACGTGTCGACAAGACTCTTCGGAGAGGCACCCGAGAGGTCTCGAACCGAGACCCTATCCCAGTCGACGTCTGGAGGGAGAGAGGGGGGTCAAGCAGGCGTCGCATATATCCATGTTAGTCGCGTCTACTGACCTTCTTGTCGTATGGCCAGCAAATGCCTTGGCGGCATGTACGTCTTCCAATATACAATCCGGAAATGGTGAGCGGACAGCCCAGAAACCTCATCATACACCATGTCATGAAGACGGAAAAGCGACGGGATAACGCCACCCTGGTGGAGAATGCCAAAGAGAATCGCAAGTACAGAATTCCCAACTATCCAGAATATCTGGGGTGGGGAAGCATGGTCAGGATATAGAGTGCGCGATGCGTCCACGAGTCATACCAGGAACGACTTGCGGGCACGCAGGATGCGGCCATTGTTCACTGCCATGACGATCATCGGAACGAGGAGTGGTGTTAAGAAGCGAGGTTCCTGGTGTGGTTGGACCGACAAGAGCGACACCGCTGACCATCTAACCCAGTATAGCGCTGGCAGGGAATCAGTAACTGAACTTTGAGCACTCAGGAAGCCATACTTCTCTGCATCATCTGGATGACTCCCGGCTTGTTCTTGTCTTTTTCGCCAGAACGCGAGGTGAATATGTCAAATTCAGCACGTAGGACGTAGTACAGTAGACCCGGAGTAGCGATCATCGGGAGGTTGACAACCAGGTGCAGCCATCGGGGGTGGAGGCCATGTTCTGCAAGATTGGATGGCAGGAGGTTGTACCGCAAGAAATTCAGTGGGGTGAGCTCGGCACTAGCGAGCAGCGCAGAGCCATGGAAGTAGATGCTGTCCACGTAGATGAAGCCCAAAATTGTGGCGAAGGCGACCAAGAGGGGCAGCGAGAGTGATCGTATAAGAAGACGCAACGAGAAACGTGTCCGGCGCAGACTCCACTTGACGACCTCGAGTGCGACTGGGAAGAAGAAAGCAGCGAAGGTGATACGCGTGAAGAGCCCACAGACAGCAACAAGTGCTAGCAACGACAGGTAGACTAGAGACCGCTGTGCCGCGGTGTTAGTTGCTATACCTTAGCATATTCATGGAACCCAACCTGTGATTGCCTTGGAGCATTCTCAAGCACCAATAGCTTCTTAAGGAGCACCAGAGAGAGGGCCACCTGAACGGCCTCCAAAGAGTTCGAGAATGGCCGAACTTGGTATGTTACCGTGACGTATGACGAGGCAAGTAGCAGCAAGGCTTGAAGGCGGGCAGAGTCGACCATGTGATACACTGAACAGTCTGCGAGAGGGTTACTAGACGAGTGGCAGTCAAGGGACAGCGGGCATACCGAGTAGCAGAGACAAGAGCAGGAAAGAAAATCTCTCAGCAGCAAAGGCAGAACGCGGAGACAAATGTTGGCCTAACCAGTCAGGGATCAACGAGCTATCATTTCGGTTTCACATACCCTTCAGCAACAACCGCAGGATGTAGAACGGCACGCCGGTGCTCATCCAGACCGGAACGATGGAGCGACAGGGGAAGACAGAGTCCCACTCCCAGGTCAGAAGTGTGTGCAATCCGAGCTGGCGGCCTTCTTGGTTGGTCTTAGTATACACACACGAGAAGAGAGCACATCGTTACAGACCTGCTATAGCCTCGCCATTCTGGAAGTACTCGTCTGGGTGGATATATCCTGTTCCAAGCAGTGCAAGACCAATACGGAGTAGTAACAGTCCAGCATAGATGCAGCGTCCCCTAGGGTACGAGAACATGGAGCACGAAGCAGAAGCGCTGCGTGCTACTGCATCGGCGAGTCGGACACGGAGTGAGGAGGAAAGGACGAGCGGTTGTGCGTCGAGTGCCAGTGCGTCGTATCACTGTCCAGGCTGCGACGGGCGCTTCAGACACCACATGCACTATGAGCGCCTACTACGTACTCCCCTCGTACTCAACTCGTACTCGCACCACCACCACCACCACCGCGGGCATCTTCTGAAACTGTCCCTTCCGTGCAGCATGGCAAGTGACACGGCTGCTTACACTTGCTGTTACTCACGTGGCTACCTGTGGTGGACGAACAATGACAATTCTCATTACTCAGGCCTCCCTCCACTTCTGCTCCGAGTGCAACAACCTCCTCTATCCGAAAGCCGACCCCCAACGACGTGTGATGGTGTATGCGTGCCGGATCTGCGCATACGACGAGATTGGGGACAACCAGTGTGTGTACCGCAATGACTTGCTCACGGTCACAAAGTACGTCTCTGTCCTTGAAGTCTCATTATCGCCCTCTGCTCCTTTGAGAGTCGAGACAGCTAGTCAAAGCTGGTGCTGACCACGTATCAGGGAGCAGGTCAACGTGACGAATGACCTCGGCTCGGATCCTACGCTGGTGAGTAGCCGTAAGAGCCCGCTACTTCCTCCGGCCGTCTCAACTTTCGCTTAGGCACATGCAAAAATGACCTGTCCAAAATGCGGCCATGACGAGTACGCTCTTTCTTCCGCTGTACCTAGACACATCTTAACTATGACGACACAGCGCGGTATACTTCCAAGACCAGTCGAAGCGCAAGGAGACCCGGATGATCCTCTTCTACGTCTGCACGAAATGCGACCACGCGTACACGGATCCAACACTCGAATTGGAGACACAACCTGAGATGTAACGGGTCCGTCTTTTTGGTTTGCTTATCACGCGACGGCCGGTTGGGCAAGCGGCCGCACGCGTATACCCCTTGTACACTACTACTCTCTTGTATTGCTAATCATCAGCCTCTGCACCTGCTTTCGACGCCCAGCCGCTCTGTATTGACTGCTTTCCAGAGCGAAGTACCGGCCATCAGTCACCAGTCATCCTAGCCATCAACGAATATACATTAGGGTATGTATGGTACAACAGCCCTACACGATACAATAATCTGCCAATCCCAAGGTCCAGCTCGAGCGCACAAGTCTAACCTAAGAAGCAAGAAACCAACACAGCCGACTCTACCGACTGGACGCGAAAATCTCGTCGACGACCCTCTCCACGAGCCGCGCCTCGCGCACCTCCATGTCCTCTTTCGAGACCGCACCCTCGCCGTTCTGCGCCCTCTCCACCGCGCGCCGCCACTCCTGCACCTTCTCCTCCAGGACGGCCTCGCGCGCGCGCGCGAGCCGCGCGGTCGTCTGCAGCCCAAGCACCTCCGCCTCCGCGTCCTCGAGCGGGTGGGCACGCGCGCAGAGCGCGACGTACGCCGGGCGCACCCATGCGGGGATGTCGTACTTTTCCGCGAGGAAGACGCGTTCGACCGGGTCGAGCGGCGGGGAGGCGCGGTCGAGCGCGGAGATGGCGTGCGTGCGCGCGGCGGGGAAGGCGAGCGCGGTGGACGTGGAGAGGAGGAGGACTAGGTTGAGGATGGAGTCGTTTTGCGGATTCGAGGCTCTGCGCGTGAAAGGAGTGAAGGTTGAGTTACGGGAGACACGAGAAGACGCGGGAAGACGCACCCGTGGTAGAGGAAGTGGAGAAGACACTCGAACTCGCGCCGAGAGACGTCCTGCAGCTTGACAGCGGTGTCGTCTGTCTTGCCCAGGTTCGTCCCGACGATGAGCGTGCGCTGGAAAAACTCCTTGAAGAACGTCGAGTCCCGCTCGAGGAAGTACCTGTGCACCCGGAACAGGCAGTTCTCCACCTGCATCCGGCAGGATTAGCCTGACGCCTACGAGAAGACGTCTGACTGAGCACTCACCCTTAGAGTGATCATCTCGTCCTCCATGTAGAACTGAGAGTGGCGCATCGCAGGCTCTTCCAAAGGTTTGCCACCCGCCTGCTGTGGTTCCTTAAAAGACGTCTTTGGCGACGCCGAGCGCGCCACTGACGAGGGCGAAGCCGGGCGCGTCTGCGCGAGCGTCGATCCCGGACTGAGTGGCACGGGCACCGACTCGTCGTTCGGACTGTCTAACCTGCCCGACCGCTCTGGGGTGCATGGGCGGTACTGTTCCTGGGAGCTCTGGGACTGTTCGCGCTGGTGGGTCTGTTGTTCTCCGGATCGCGAGGAGTTCTGTTGCCGAGCATGCTCCTGAGACGAGTCCTGCAGTACGCCACGCGCGCTCTCTCCGCGAGGAGAAACGGGCTGCAGGGCGAGCGGCGAGCTGGAGGGAGACGATACTGGTGACACCCCCTGCTGGCTACGTGCTGGACGCTCTGGCGGGAAGAACGACCTCTCGAACTCAGACGCGGACGGAGGGATGTCCGGAAGTGGGAGTGCGACGAGCGGGCTCTGGCAGAGAGGTGATCCTGCGATCCCGCTGTCGGACGACAGCGTTGCCGACTCCATGAGCCGCCGGTGCGCGACGGTGGTGCGCTTCACCTTCGACTTCTGCCTGCGCGGGCTCGTGCGCGAGCCATTGCTTGGCAGCGATGGAACGGGAGGGGGTGGAGGCGTCCGGGGCGGGCTACGGTCGGCGGGGGTCGTGCGCCATGAGCGCGACACCCCGCCTTCTTCTGGGTCGCTCTCGGACTCGACGCGCGGGCTGCGATACCTGCGATAGCTCTGCTGCGACGCGCGCGAGTGCGGGGGTGACGCGGGCGAGGACCTGGGCCTGGACGAGCTGCGCCGGCTCATCGGGACGTCTTCCGGACCCTGGCGGGAGTCCCGCGGAGAGCTCCTGTCTGCGCATGCCTGGGCCTGCGTCTCCTCCTTCGCTTCCCTCGCCAGGGATAGCATGGGCATGAGAGCTCTGCGCATGGGCGACGGCATTTCGGACGCATTGGGTGAGGAGAGGTTCCAATTGTCGGGCGTCTGCGAGCGCGGCGGGTGCTCGGGGTGCAGGACGGGACTGGGTGGGGAGGTCAGGATGGGGGAGGGCGGGTACGAGCGCGAGATCCATTCGCTCTCGCGCTCGCGGCGCATCTGGGGCGCACTCGCATCGACGAGGAACTTGTTGTCCGTGCGCATATGGCGGTAGGTGATAGGACGTGTGGAGGAAGCCATCGTGTCAAACAAGAGTTGTGGCTAGCGCAGGCGGGCGATGTCGATGTCGCTGTCGATCTCGAGGTCGATGCCGGGGCTATAATGCGATGGTGCCCTGCGCAGTGGGCTTGGGGTGAGATTGGTAGATGTCTTCAGGGAGCATGTACAGTTTTATACCCTGGCCTGGGCACGGGCACGCATTCGAGGCGTGTTCGCGTGTGCACGAGTCGCATCAGAAGCTGGCGCTTTCGGACGGGCCACGACCCGCGGCCGCATTGACCTCCAAGATGCATGTTGTGATCCTATTGTGCCCTACACTTGCCCTGGAGTTCTTGGATCAAGCTTTGGAACAGTACCAGTCAGCAAAGCTGGAGGAAACGATTGCAGACCATTCACCCTAGAGATCGACGGTCGCGGTCTGCGAACGAGATGGACCGCTGCGCCTCGAGCGCGCCATGGGCCGCTCCGTATAGCTCTGGAGTGCAGTGGTATGACGACGTTCTCTCCATGAATATCTCTAGGGTAACTGCACGCATGCGTGGAAGTCGTAGTCGAAGTCGTCGCCGAGAGGATGGTGGATATGCGTCGTGACGACTACCAACGACGGGCGCCTCGGCTCTGCTCTCGGGCTTTCATTTAAAGTAGTTCCACTGCCTGTGTCCTCACCGGTCCCGACGCATTCTTTACTCTTCGCCGACATCACTGGGGTATATTCCAGCTTCTCAGGTGTACCTCTGCAATCTGCGCTCTCCACCTCAACGACATGTGCCAGAAGGGGTGTATGAATTCGCTCGATGGTCAAGTCGCCTCACATGAGAGCGAACATGAGAGCTACCTTGCAATTGTTGCTCGCAATCAGACTGTCCGCTCGCTAGCTTGAGAACTCCTGGGCAAGCAGATGACACCACACCCCCCTTCATGCTGTTCTCCACCACTCACTGGGACAAAATATCTATAAGCGCTCCCTCTCCCCACCCAATTGAACGCCTACTACTCTCACGCTTGCCTACCCAGCGCATGCGCACTGGCACGGCCGATAAGAACGAACTTATAAAGATAGTGACGGCGCCCACTGGACCACCCTCAGCCTGGTCGACCGTACAGGGCGGCCATCCAGCATCAGCCCAGGTTCGAGTCGGATCTTGATATGTCGTTGCGTTTTGGCTGGCTGTCCTTCTTCACGCTGGCCCTCGCGCTAGTATGGGCGGGGTATGGCTTCACCCAGGAGGCCGTGCGTAGTCCCGCACCGGCGGCGCCCTCCCCGTTCCCCGATCTCTACGAAGCGTCCATCTCAGAGCTCCAGGAAGGCCTGCAGAAGGGGCTCTTCACGAGCGTTGACCTGGTCAAGGTGAGGTTGTACTACCTGCGGCCGT
Organism: Pilatotrama ljubarskyi; assembly: GCA_022385805.1. NCBI lineage: Eukaryota > Fungi > Basidiomycota > Agaricomycetes > Polyporales > Polyporaceae > Pilatotrama > Pilatotrama ljubarskyi. The sequence goes on along the minus strand of MU277724.1, from coordinate 71,686 downwards.
GGTCTGCATTGTCGATCTTTGCTGATTGGCTTCCGTCTCGCCAGGCGTACTTCGCGAGGATCGACGAAGTCAATCTGCAAGGCCCGACGCTGCGCGCGGTCATCGAGAAGAACCCAAGTGCGCTCGCGCAGGCTGCGGAGTTGGATCGCGAGCGGAGGCTGTCCGGCCCTCGCAGCGCGCTCCATGGGATCCCGATACTCCTCAAAGACAACATCGCCACTCTGCACAGCGAAGGTGACTTCTGACCTGTTGATGAACACTTGGCGCGCGTTAGCTGACGCTGCGTGCGTAGGGATGAACACCACTGCAGGTAAACCAATGGCATGCCTTGATAACCTTTTTTCACCCTCCCGCTAAATAGTATGAACAGGCTCCTTCGCCCTGCTCGGCTCGGTAGTCCCGCGCGACGCACACGTCGCCGCAAAGCTGCGGGCGGCGGGCGCCATCCTCCTCGGAAAGGCCAACCTCTCCGAGTGGGCGAACTTCCGCGGTAACGTGCCCTCGGGCTTTTCTGGACGCGGCGGGCAGGCCTCGAGCCCGTACGTCCCGCTCGGCGATCCCTCCGGGTCGAGCTCGGGCAGTGGGATCGGCGCAGCTATCGGGCTGGCCGCTGCCGCGCTGGGCTCGGAGACAGACGGGTCGATCGTGTCGCCGAGCAGCGTCAATAATCTGGTTGGTATCAAGCCGTCGATCGGCCTGACGTCGCGCGATGGAGGTACGAGCCCACTTCGCGCGAGCGTAAGGATGAGACACTCACAACACGACGTCGTTAGTGGTGCCCATATCCGAGCACCAAGACACGGTAGGACCGATGGCGCGCTCCGTCGCAGACGCAGCGACGATCCTCTCCATCATCGCGGGTCGTGACCCGCGCGACAACTTCACGCTCGCCCAGCCGCCAGTCGTGCCCGACTACACCAAGGCCTTGAACGCGCATGCGCTACGGGGCGCGCGCCTCGGCGTCCCGCGCAAGTTCGTGGCGCTGCTGGACGACGCGCGCGTCGCCGCCTTCAACGCGTCGCTCGCGACGCTGCGCCGGCTCGGCGCGACAATTGTCGACCCCGCGGACTTCCCGGACGCAGAGGAGCTGCTCGCGAGCAATAACGAGACGATAGTTTTGAGCACGGACTTCAAGGTCGACGTGGAGCGGTACATCGCAGGGTTGGTTGAGGTCCCGACGGGCGTGAAGACGCTGGCGGACCTCATCGCGTTCAATATCGCGCACGCGAGCGAGGAGCTCGTGCCTCCGTTCTGGACTGACCAGTCGCAGTACGTCACTTGACAAAACGTGTCCCTCGGTGCACGGGCGACTGACCGGACGATAGGTTCATCGCGTCCGAGAACACGACGGTGGATCAAGCGTTCTTCGACGCACTCGCAGCGGACAAGGACCTTGGGCAGACGCGCGGCATCGACGGTGCGCTTCGCGCCTTCAAGCTCGACGCCCTTCTGCTGCCCACAGACATCGCGTCCACACCACCCGCCATTGCAGGGTTCCCCATCGTCACCGGTGCGCTTCCTTCCTCATCGTCTCTTCCATTCGCCAGTGCTTACTGTGGCCATAGTCCCGCTTGGGTTCCTACCCCCGGACACGCCGCTATCCCCGGCGAAGCCCACGCGCGAGAGTGGGCCGAACATGCCGTTTGGGCTGTCGTTCTTGGGAACGGCGTTCAGCGAGTTCGAGCTCATCTCCTTTGCGTTCGCTTACGAACAGGCGACGCACACGCGCCTGAAGGTCCGCGCATTCCCGGCAGCGATCCCGAGGACGCAGCTCGCGGATGTCGTTTGGAAGTGAGAGGTTCGTTGATCATGTATTGCAGGGCCCGATACAGTGGGGTAACGGATCTACTGTCCGATGGTATGTAAAGTACAAGAATCCAATCCTACGATGCTCGACAGTCAGGAGCTTGCTGGCGAACTCTTCAGGGAGAAACGACGCACCTCGTCATGATGAGCCCAGCCCAGGTGTATTCTGGGGTGTCAAGGATGTGGCCTAGCCCGTCGCACATAAGGACGCGAGGGAGAGACCGCCGAGGTGTGGTCGATGATTGAGGAGTGTGAGCGCACTACCTTGCTCTCCAGTACGGCCTTGTCTAGTGGTGCGGCTCGTGCACTGGCAGCGAGGACAAGCAAAGCGGTGACGAAAGAGAAGATCTGCATGACTGCAACGCGTGATGTGCAGGTTAGAGGGACCCTGCTAACTCGGTATCAGACTGCGCTGCACCTGTCGTTGACAAAGACGAGGCTGGGAGATAGGTTACGGAGAGTGTCAGTCGACAGGAGTCTCGGCGCAGGACTAGGCCTATGTGTGCTTACAACCCGGAATACTTGCTGAGGTAGATGTTCTTAGATGTCTAGATGCAGGAGATCGACGCCCTTATATAGGCTCCCTCAAGGCGCATAGCTGGTCGCGTAGGCATACGCGAGCAGGCGTCATGAGCCACCCGGGAATGCAGGACTCGGACAGCAGCTGCATACCACGAGGAGCCGGTTGGCGATACACGCTCCGACTATCGTTTTCCTACGTAAATACTAGAGCCTTCGCCTGTAATCGTCCGTAGCACAACACGATGCAAGAGTGCTTTGTTCATGGCGATGCGATCGCAGCGGCTGCTCTGCGGGGGAGCGTATGGTCATTGGTCGAGCAGGGCGGAGTCCGGAGAGCGACTCAGAAAATCCTCCGAGTGCCCATCTGCGTGGCTGTGTTAACCGTCGGCAGAACCCATTCTCTTCAACAACTTGAACAAGTTCTACAAGTTCTGCTTACCGCCGACTCGCCCGTACTCCCTACTGCTGATACAGCACATGCAGGATAAGAGGATATTGCCAACATCTATTATTTCCTCAGGATTCTAGGGCCTGCCCTCGCCTGCCGACTCGAGGATGGTTTGCCGCGAAAGCAGTGACATCTCTGGCGCTTCGCATGTTCACCTGCGGCTCGTTTGGAATGACTGAGCTGAACTGTCACCTATTGCTGACCCCGTTCAGTCAAGGATTGTTCTCGACGATGGGCCAAAAGAGATGAACAATTCCGTTCTGCGAAGTGTGCGTGTGTTCTCACGAGAATAGTGGGTGCCATGATCGATGTGGCTAAGGTCGACACGCGTCAGTCCTGTGGGTCTTTTGTCCGAAGCGACGATCCATGGCTATAAAGCAAGCTCTGCCATGCATCCCTTGTCAGTCGACATCTTCCCGCTCATCCATCTCCTCTCTGCATCTTCGCAGCTCTAGCGCGGTGAGTGCGCAATAGTTGTTGACCTGCTTATCACAGACGTTGATCTCCCGACAGAGACCATGGAAAGCCTCTGCATAAACTCCGCGGGGCGCGCACGTTTCACCCGCTTTCGAATCGAGCGCGTCCCGGACGGCCGCGTCCTCGAGAAGAATAAGGCACCGGTTGGCTATCGCACACCCAACGCCCTCGTCTGGGCGCATTCCCTCGACGAATTCTTCTACATCCCTCGCATACCCAGCGTCCCCAACTATGTTACCACCTATTCCCGCAGCATGCTCAAGGAGCTCGGCGAGAACTACGAGCAAGTCCGAATGGAGATGTGGGAGGATCCACTCGTCCCGCCGCGCGTCCGGCGTCCCTGGCCGGTGCTCAAGCTCCCCCGAGAGCATCCTGCCCAACCCGACCCTCCTCTTGGCGCGATCGACGGCGGGTGCGAGTGGGAGCACTCCGCTTTCGCGTGCTTCACTATCCGCGCTGGTGAAGATGACGACGGCGTCACGTTGGTCCACGCACCCTCGGTTCCGCGCCGCTTCCCCGATCCGCCCGAGACGTGCACAGGGAGAATGGTACTCAACGGACGACCAGGAGACGTCGGGCATGCCACTGGCGATCCGCCCTACGACTATGTATGGTGCCCGCACTTCAAGGCGCGATTGGCCGCTGGGAATATCGAAGCCGCCCACAAGTTAATCGCAGAGGCAGTCGTAGGAATGCAGGACGACCAGATCATGGCAGATACGACAGGCGTTCGGACTCTCAGTCGTTTCCGAGTCTCGCTCCGCTCTTTCCCACCAAGTTATCTACCGAGCCTTCCTACTTATGTCACAATGCAGGGCGAAGAAGAGGAGTCTGGTGGATCAGGAACGGTGACCCCCCGTGCTTCGACTTCCGCTGAGACTACTTGTTCGCTAGCGAGCGAACAGACCACTCGGGCCGCCGACAACGGCCAAGATGTCCCCTTGGAAGAGCACAACAAGAACGAGGGCGCCCCGAGCAATGATGTACCCGACGATGTAGCCCCAGAATCCTCCCAGGAAGCGGCGACTGAGGCGGCACAGCCCGACAAGAAACCTGAGCGAGATGACCATGGCAAGCAGAAAGAGGTGGCGGCATCCGAGGCAACCATGGACAAGTTCTCGACGAGAGGCCTTCCAAAGCTCGAAGAGCTCATTCCGGACGCCTTCCTCCCCGATACACTGCTCGTACACGACCCCGACCGCGCGACAAGGCACCGTCTCGCCGCGCGCGAGCCAGTCAAGTACAGACGCGTCGTGCACCGCGCAGCCGGCGAGGGGATGGCGGCCCACTGGGCTCCCGAGCCGCACACCTCCGAAGAGCGCGTCGCGCACCTCCACCTCCGCACCACTAACAGCCTTGGCTCGGGCCACCACTCCGACGTCTACCGCGCACCTCTCACGCTTCCCCCGCCGCTCTCGGCGCACTCGCGCACGGGCCAGGTGACCGTCGCGGCGAAGCTCGCGTTCCCGTGGTGCACGGCGCACACGCTTCTACACAACGAGGCGCGCGCGTATGGCGCGTTCGCCAGGCATCTCCAGGAGGAGTACTGCGGGTACAACATCGTCCCGCCGTGCCTCTACCCCGTCCCGGTAGGCCCGATCGTGCCGAAGTTCTACGGGTTCTACTTGCCGGTGGGCGAGGACGGGAAGGTATCGTGGAACGAAGATGAGGGCGCGAAGCATATGCGCTGCGACGAGGACGAACCGTGCCGGGTGAAGTGGGTTTCGCCCATTCTGCTCATGGAAGAATGTGGCGAGCCCGTCCGGCCGGAGAAATTCACCGTCGACCAAAGGTAAGCCGAGACCGATTCTATTCCTGCCCCCGCAGCGACCGAACCTCGTTGACGCGACCCACAGGACGGAATGCTTCTCGCTCGTCCTCCGGCTGCACATGGCGAACATCACCCAGGGCTCCTTCTACGTGCGCAACATCATGATCCAGCCGGGCCCGCTCTCGCACCCGCCCGCGGCGCGCACGTTCGACCGCCCGAGCTTCCGCATCATCGACTTTGGGCGCGCGGCGTGCCTCAGCCTCTTGTGGGCGGGCGTGAAGGAGAAGGCGAAGCGCGCGGAGATTCTGGCGGACTTGCACAAGCGGATGTGGGAGGAGGAGAAGCAGGCGCGGGAGCAGCTCTTGATCGAAGACTTGGGCTTCTGAATGATACAGCCAGTGGCGAGGGTGTCGCCGTCGCTGCGGTGCAGGCTGGAGTTGGGGTCGGCGTGCACAAGAGACTAGGTGAAGTGTAGTAGAACTGCCTCACCACGCTGCTGGGATGCGGTGTAAGAGTAACGGTCTATGTACGGTATTTGGTGCAGTGGTTCCATCGCCGTACTTGAACGCGAGTCCCATTACCGTGCGGTGTACAAGGTCGTATGAGCACAGTGGATCCCGTTGTGTAGCATTTCACCTTGATTCATGATGGTGTCGACTTGTCAGCATCGATGAGCAGATACGAACCCGTTCCGCCCTTGACGTGAAACACGTCAGGCTCGACCAAGTACGGCGAGCTCGCCACAAAGCCAAGTGGACGTGAGCTCACGGAGCAGTGGGGGCTCCACAGCTGCGCCCCTGGGGGCCTTGGCATACGCCAGCTGTCAAGGAGTGGCGACGGACACGCGCCGAACTTGCGACGGTGTCCTATATATCGCGCGTGGCGACGAGGGCGCGAGCATCTCCGAAGTCGTCAGCTTGTACAGTACGCTTGAGCCCGTTCTCCAGGTATGACCACCATGTCGGGGCCGACGAACAACGATCACAATCAGTCAAAGTCCGGAGGTTGGTTGGGAGGCTTGGGCGAGAGGGTAAGAAGATCCAGTGAACTTCTTGACCAGCGACGGTGCCGCTGACCGCTTGCACGACGCGCACAGATGAACCAGATAGCGGGCGGGGGAACCGCGGGCGAGGCCAAGGAGGACAAGCTGGACAAATGTGAGTGAGACGCGCCTTTCTTGAGCATTTACTTGGCTGACGTCTGATGCGCGTCGCCCTGAAGCGATCGACTGGGTGCAGGAGCATGTCCTCGGCCAGGGGCAGCAGAGCAACGAGAGCGCCGCGGAGCAGTTGAAGGACGAGCAGATCAGCGACTTCATCCGCAACCAGTACAAGAATATCACCGGTTCGGACCTCCCCGTCAAGGACAAGTAGTTACGACGCGGTTAGATTACAACTGAACGATGTCCGGTTGTATCGATAGCATGTGGAACGGACAGGGTTAGTGTGCAAGGAAACGGGTAATATCACGACTATCTGTGCGAATTATACTACAGCAGTGTACACTTCATGATCCCTTTGTCACGCATTGACTGTCTTCTAGCTCAGGTCCGGTTCGTCACGCAAAGAGCTTCTTGAACTGCTTCTTCTCCTTCTCGCGCTTCTCGCGGAGGCGGCCGCGCACCTTCGCAAGCTCGCCAATGATCGCCTTGTCGTCCTTAACGAGGGCGTTCGCCTTCACGAGCGCCTCCTCAGCCTCTTCGTCCTCCTTGAGCACGACGTGTGCAAGCGCCTCGCGATACAGAGCCTTGGCTGTGTGCCCAATAAGGGTTCGGGTCAGCAAGCGGTACATGCGGTGGGCGCGAAGCGTACGTACCCTTGTCGGCATCATTGAGCTCGAGTGACGCGATTGCGCGGTCGGTGACGCGTAGCGCGAGGCGCGCGTTCGCAGACCCGCCTGCGCGGAGCGCGGCCAGTGCGGAGTTGAGTAGGAGAGGCGCGAGCAGCGCCTCAAAGGAGTCCTTGAGTTCTGGGGGCTTGTCTTCGGGCAGGTCGAGGTGGTAGTCGAGATACCTGATCGCCTCTGCACAGCGCCACAGCAATTAGGACGCGCCCAGACTACACCCAAACAGACGCAGACACGTACTCTGGTATTTGCGCAGAGCCTCATCGTACTCAGCCTCCTTGAATAGCTTGTTCCCGACCTCGCGCACCTCGCGCGCGATCTTGAGAGCAATCTCGGGGGTCTCGGCTACGTCCTTCCCGTCTATGGGGTCCTGGTCCTCAGGGTAGTCTTCGTAGACGTCTCCGTCCGCTGTCGAAGACTCAGAGAGCGACGGGTCGTCGGGAGAAAGCTCGCCACAGTCTGCAATGACGCAAGGCTCGACGGGCACGTCGCCGCTAGCCGTTTCGGTGTTCTCAATGGCGCGCACGACGGACTTGCCGCGGATGACCTCGCCGAAGACGACGTGCTTGCCGTCCAGATGAGGTGTCGCGTTGCAGGTGATGAAGAATTGCGAGCCGTTCGTGTTCGCACCTGCGTTCGCCTATCCCTTGCTCTAGCCTCGCATTGCAGACAACCTCGAACGCACGCACCATCGAGAGGAGGAAACGCTTCGAATGCTTCACTTCAAAGTTCTCGTCTTCGAACTTCTCGCCATAGATGGATTCGCCACCGGTGCCATTGCCGGCGGTGAAATCACCACCCTGCACCATGAACCTTCGCGCTTCATGAGCTTCCACGTGGTATTTATACGACTTGAGACACTACGTACCCTTTGATGACGCGATGGAAGGTGCATCCCTTGTAATGTAGGGGCTTGCCAGACTTGCCCTCGCCCTTCTCGCCGGTACACAGTGCACCTGTACGTCATGAGATGGATACCACGTCAATGACCATGGTCCAGAAGTCACGTACGGAAGTTCTCAGCGGTCTTCGGGACGATATCGTTGTACAGCTGCATGACGATCCGCCCGGCAGGTCTCCCGCCAATGGTGATGTCGAAGTACACGAGGGGCCTGTTGGACGCCATGGTCGTCATCAAGAGACTTTCACGATGTGGCACAGCAGATATCGAGAGCAGTTGAGACGTTGCAGAGTCCGAGCTGGCAGAAAAGTGCGCATTTTGAGGTGCAACGGCGCGACGGGCGAAAGCGTTCGAGAAAGTGCGAGCACCTGCTCCTCCCACGTTCGGCTCCTAGTTAGTGGTGTCACACCGAGTGACGCGACGGTGCTAATTAGGATGCCTCTCCGCAAATCCTCTTACC